>CABHPQ010148849.1:33602-58896 GCA_902168405.1 Peromyscus aztecus | reverse complement strand
TACTGAATAGTAAAGGAAGCTGTACTGATGATGGTGTCATATTTCAATGTGTGTGTTCCAAACATCACCAAACAATTTCTATTAGATCAAAGAAAGTACAGTTGAATGCTTTGGTGTGCATTGTGTAAGGTGTTGGGGATTGAACCTAAGACCCCACACCTGGGAAGTATGCACTCTGCCACTGAGCTACTACCCCAGTCCTGAATTCACTCTTCTTAACAGAGACTCTAAACAATAAGAAAATGGGCTTAATAATCCATATTTAAGACAGTATTTGGGAGGGAAGAAGACATTTTTATAAAAAACAAATGATATGATATCAAGATTTTAAATCAAGTGCACAAATGCCAGCTGCAATTTTGTATAATGTACCTATGAAAGCTTGTATGACGCAACTTATGAGAAAACAGAGCTTCCTTTCTGAAGATAGAGAGGAAAATACAATAGAGTATATACTTCTGTTTGTTTTTGTTTTTTCAAAACAGGATTTCCTTGTGTATTTCTAGCTGTCCTGGAACTTGCTTTGTAGACCAGGCTGGCCTTAAACTCATAGGGATCCTCCTACCTCTGCGTCCTGGGTACTGGAACTAAAGGCATGCACATCCATGGCTGGGCAGATGGTTATGCATTTGAAGCCTGCCTGGTCTATGGAGATCTGGGATAGCCAAGGCTGCACAGAGAAACCCTGTCTTGAAAAACAAAACAAAGCAAAAAAGAATATATGCTTTTGTACTAGAAGTCAGACAAACTTGAAGATGAATTTTGAAAGAGACAAAAATTGATTTTCCAAAGCCATGCCTTCTCTGGATGGCAGGTAGTTAACACACAAGCCACTGATGCCCCCGTTTCTTGTTAGTGGCAGATTTTGTTATTCCCCCAAACTTTTCATCATGAGGTCACACTTGCTTTTAGAATCCCAAATGCAGCAGCCCAGCCCCTGATCATGCTTTAACTCAGCAAGTGTAAAGTGAACCTCAGAATGGAACAATTAACTAAACAATAATATTTTTCAAGAGAATACATCATAAAGCCACCACCAGAGTCATGCTGATCTGGGTGGCCTGCACAGCCACAGGGGGTCATGGTGTCTTCTGGGCCTCGGCTATTTGCCTTGGGCCATGTCTGCGTCTGTGACCCAACAGCAGCCTGGGTCTGGGCTGATGTCCTTGGCTCATGTTACTACAGGGGGTCATAAGAACTCCAAGGGCCTTGCTGAGCCATTCTTGCATCTCACTGGCCCTGGGATAACTGGCCCTGCCTCTAGATGGATACTGCAGCAGGAGAGCTGGCCCAATGCCCTCCCCCACCGCCCCATGGGAGAACAGATAACACACACACACACACACACACACACACACACACACACACACACACACACTCAGGAGAGATGGGCCACCCCCTCCATGGCATGGGCCTAGAAGAACTGGCTCTGCCCCTTGTCTGAGGGGATGGTCCCATTGGTCCTGACCCGCCACCTCAGCTACCACTCAGACCTACATCCTGGGCAAACCCTAACATCTGCCACCTATAATCTGCTGGAGTGAGTGAAGGAACTGGTCCTGTGAAATGATAGTTATCTGATCTCGATCTCAATGACTCCGGGCAACAGCAGGATTTCTGAAAGGGATTTCAATGATGGCCAAGTGATGACGGTGTACCAGAGGCCTTGAACCAGACCAGTGACTCATTGCAATGAACATTTTGTGGGTGGGCCTGATTGGATAGAGGGTGTATTGAGTGACACCCTGGAGCTCCTGATGCCACTAAGATGAATGAAGAAGAGTTGGAAAGATGGAGGAGGGGGTGGGTTTTTTGTTTGTTTGTGTTTGTTTATTTTGTTTTTAATTAATTTGGGGGCATGCTACAGGGGTGAGAGGCAGAGATGGAGGGACTGGGAGGTGAGCAAGATTAAGGTGCATGATGTGAAATTTCCAAAAATCAATAAAGAATTATATATAAAAATGTAAGTGCTTATGTAGAGTTAAGAAACTGTTGTACATTTATGATGTAATAAAATAATTCTAAGGGAAAAAATTTTTTAAAAAAGAAAATGCATCACAGATACTAAGAAAATGTAAATCAAGTAAGAAATCATTGAAAATCTATGATAAATTTTGAGAAATGACCCCAGAAGGCCTAAGTTTGTAACAGTGAAGCTTAAAAACCTCACTGTTAGGTTGGAGTGCTGATGCCATTTGAGACTCATGGGCTGTGCACTTTGTGGATGTGTAGAATACATCTGAAACATCAATGTTGCCACCCACTTTTAATTTTTATCTTCATAGTTAAGAACTATGTCAAAGATATATAATCCACTGGAGTCATATTACTTAAACTGTCATAGAGCAATGCAATGTTATTGCTTGGGGAGTAGGATGCTCTATCTGCAATGCATAGAAAATCACTAGCTCAGTGTGCAGTACAGGATAAGTATACAGCAGGCTTGCTGCATTTCCAACTTGCCTTCACTTCAAAGAGTCCAATTCAAGATTGATTTAGGACATTATATAAGATGTTTCTATTAATCAAGAAAACCTGCATGGCAGATAAACCTAATAGGAAAACATATGTCTGTTTATTAAGTATGTATTTATAGAGGAAATGAGTTTCCTGCCCATCTGGTTTTTAGAGTAAGAGTCAAGTGACACTAAAGAAAGAAATGCTTTGATATTTAACAAATTAAAACATTTACTTGAGAAAGGTACACTGTTCAGTATTCAAAGTCAATGTCCAAGCCATATGAACAAAATGAGCTATTTCAGCAAATCCTCCATAAAAGACTTTAGCATATAATCAAAGGTAAAAAGATACTTTATTTTTAAGAGGATTAGGCTAGAACTATTTTTTCATGATTGGAAGGATAACAAAAGTTTATCTTGAGGCTGATAGATGAATTGGAAAAAGGATGTCAAAAGGCTAGAGTGCCAAGCTGCCAACCTCAGAAAGATGGTATTGCAAACCTCAAGACTTTTAGAAAAAGTTATTCCAAAGTTTGACAGGAGTTGTTTGAAATGGTGGTCAGCAAAGAACTGCTGACCGATAAGATGCTATTAATACATGGATTCTGCGATAGCTGCCTGTTTTAGTATGATGCTACTGAATTCCATGGGTCAGATGGATTCCACCAGGGGATCCCTGTAGGACCCAGAAGTAACACTCAAAAATCTGAATCAAGATAACAGGAAGTTCCTGGCAATTATATGTATGTCCTGGAAATGGGAAGTAGGAATATTTAGGACTCAGGTTTCTTCTCCTAACTCTGGGGTGTTTATCTGGACAGCCTTTCAATCACTAATTTTTTTGACACAAACTTTAGTTGCTTTCTATCTAATAATCCTAAGAGGTGAAAAAATAAAGTTGTTATGTTCTTGTTACTTAGAAGAAAAGGTGCACATGGAGCCAATACTAATTTTTAATCCTGCCCTTTTTGTATGATCAAATTTTTAATTAAAAAAATAAACCCCAGAAAGTCAACATTTCTAGATAGCTGATTGTCTTTTTTTTTAAATCCCAAATCATGTTCAAGATCCTGAACTGTGTGTTTCAGTTATACACACTTAATGCTTTCTGACAGTTGGCAGTGAACTTACATGATACTTGCAACCAAATGAATAGCTGACTTCATGGTACAGTGATCACAACTGGGGACTCATATACCACCCAGAAAAATCCAAAGATATTATATCTAACCAAATTTTGTACAAAAGCTATTATTTATTATGAAGATTAAAAGTGAGGCTTAAAAGATTTTGTTAAAACTCAACTTAGCCAATTAAGACATGGAAACGCTTAGAAATGCTTCACTATTTCTGATTTAAAAATGGTAGATAGGATTTTTTTCCTTGAAAAAAATAGAGGATTTTTCCTCATATAATATAGCCTGATTACAATTTCCCCTTTCTCTACTTCAAGTTCCTCCCCATCTCTCCTCCATTCCAAATATGGCCCCTTTCAGTTTCTCATTAAAAAACAAACAAGTTTCTAAGGGATAATAATATAATTAATATAATATAATAAAAATAGAACAAAAACTAACACGTTGGAATATGGCAAAATAAATAAACAGAAGGAAAAGAGCCCAAGAAAAGGCATAAAAAACTGTTATTGATGCAGATGTAGAGACCCACTTGTTTACAAACTCATGAATTACATAAAAAAAAAAACACCAAACTTGAACCCATAATAAATATATCCGCAAAGGAGCTGTAAGGTATAAATCAAAATAATAGAAAAATAATAAAAATGAGAAATGAAAAAAAAGATAAAATTTTAAAAAAGAAAGAAAAGAAAAGCCCCGACAGAACATGAAGAGACAAGGATGCCCTTGAGTTCCTTTCCTGTTGGTTCCTACTGCTGGGCATGTAGCCTTAGAAGCAGTTTGTTTCCCCAGTGAGATTCCTTCGGAGAAAACTGAATTTTCATTTGCAAGTGTTCTTAATTAGAGATAGTTTCTGGGCTAGTGATAACGGCATGTGTCCATATCTCCTTTCCACTTTAGGACTCGCATCTGGTACAGATCCCTGCAGGACCTGTACATGCTGCCTCAGTTGAGGTGAGTTCATACATGCATCAGTGCTGTTGTATTCAGAAAGCCTTGTTTCCTTAGTGTCCTCCACCCCCTCCGGCTCTTACACACTTTCTACCTCCTCTTCCACTGGGTTCCCTGAGCTCTGAGCGGAGGGACACAGCCCATTTAGGGCTGAGTGCTCCAAGGTCTCTCACTTTCTGCATATTGTCTGTCTCTAGATTCCTGTATTTGTTTCCATCTGGTACAGGAGGATGTCTCTCTGTTGGCTGAGCAAGGCACTGATCTCTGAGTACAGCAGAATGTCATTAGGCATCATTTAATTTTATGTTCCTTTAGTAGTAGTTAGTTTTACTCTAGGACCTTGGGATATCTATTCTCAGGTTCTTTGTTACCCAAGCAGTGTCAGATATGGGTTTCATTTCCTGGAGTGGGTCTTCCATCAAATCAGATGCTGCTTGGTTACTCCACAAGCTTTGTGCCACCATTGTCCTAGCATATCCTGCAGGGTGGACAACGTTGTAGATCAGAGGGTTTGCAGCTGGGCTTGTGTTTATCTTTCTCCTTTGGTGACATGCAGGTTATCTTCCAGTACCTTAAGTACTGGTCAGTAGGGGTGAAGACTCTATGTAGGCACCAGCTCAATGTCTCCATGTTCAATGATTGATTATGTAGGTCTTGTCATCAGCAACAGGACCATGCAGTCAAGTTTGTAGAGAGCAACCCATAGTCTTGGCAATGGTCTGCTTTGTTTGGGTGTTCCCATGGGACCCCTTTGGCCAACAACCTGATTAGATGTGACCCACTCCCTGTACTAGAATCTTCATGCAGTGGCAAGATATGTCCAGCTGAGGCCCTGTTTCCCCCAATTATTTGATGTTTTATTTAGATATCCTTCATGTTTCTAGTTTAGAAAGCTTGTGCTGTGTTAAGTTTCCATACTGCCCTTCAAATGGTCCTTAATTTTAGCTGTCATTCCTTGTATTCCCTCCCTTCTCCTATTCTCCTCTCCCCCTCCCCACTTGATCCTATAGCTCCAAGCCTCATCCCATCAATTCACAACTATCAATTCGACTTCCAATTCCTAGGGAGATCTATCTCCTTCTCTAGTCTCTTACTGTATACCTGATCTCTGTGGTCCTATGAATTGTAGCTTCATTATCAATGACTTAGCAGTTGATATCCACATATAAGTGAATTCATACCATATTTGTCTTTCTGGGCCTGGGTTACCTTACTCAGGATGATGTTTTCTCATTCTATCCTTTTACCTGAAAAAAAAATTTAATGACTGAGTAATATCCCATTCTGAAATGTAAGACATTTTCTTTATCCCTTAGTCTGTTGAGGGACATCTAGGTTGTTTCCAATTTATGACTATTATAAATAGAGCAGCAATGACCATGGTTAAGCAACTGTCTCTGTGATAGGATGAAACATTCTTTGGGTATATGCCCAAGAGTGATATAGCTAGATCTTGAGGTGAATCAATTCACATCTCCTTAAGTACCACCACACTGATTTCCATGGTGGCTGTACAAGCTTCTAAGCTTTTAGGTGTGGGAGCTGACACTTAGGATTAGGGGTGGACTAGGAAGGGCAGTGCTAAAGGGCAAGAGTGAGGAAATCAGGTGTTCCACCAGGACCTACTTAGTCCCCTAGGAATGGGAGCAGAGTGAGAAAAGACAACAGCCACAGGTAGTCTGCTATAGAGCTGGTCATAAAAATAGAGGAGAGGAGGGGGGTGGAGATCTGAAGCTCGCCTAACTGCTTCCCTGGCCTATTTGTCTCTGGTAGACATGGCTGACAGGTTTCCAGTGGATACTGGCTGTAGTTGGAGGTTGAGATAAAGTGATGAATGGAGGCGGAGGAGGTTGGTGGGAAGATCTGTGTGATGCACTGGAGAGGGAGTGCTCCCTCTTTAGGGGAGGCTGCAGCAAGTGGTCTGCTACAGAGTTGGGGGTGAAATTGAGGGTTGGTTTTGGAGGAGAGGAAGGAGCAGTAAATGTCTGTAATTACCCTACCTACTTCTTTGACTGGCATGGCATTCAATCATTATTTTTAATATAATAATTTTATTAATTCTTCAAGATTTCATGCAATATCTCACACACACACCCACATGCCTCAAAGCCCTCTTTGGCTTTCTCTAGATGACACTATCTTACAACAGCAAGCTGCTTTGGTTCTCTGGCCCTTATAATGTTTCTGCCCCTTCTTCCAGGATGTTGCCTGAGCCTTAAGTGTAGGAGCTATGATATATATTATAGGTGGTCATTCATCATCATTTGATTTCTGCATTTTGGCCAGTTGTGGTTAAAAAGAAACTTCTTTGATTACATCTGATAGCTACACATACATCGTGTAGGTAAAAGGATACATGTTAAAAATGCAGTTAGAGTTTGTACTGGCTACGAAAGTGGTAGTAATAGATTCCCATCTAGGTGCCAAGGCCTCAAAAGCAGCATGGAGTTGGCTAAATTTACAGTTCAGGACATAAAGTCCTTCCTATTGGGCAAGTCTTGAGCCCAGTTAGGTGACCATTGGTTAAATCTAGGATATGGTACCACTGTTATAAAATTCAGAGTATCTTTCTATACTGGTCATTGTGGTTCACTGGCATTACAGCTAGCCAGTTCTATTGATTGCTTTTCTCCATTGACAACTACAAGAGCTAGTCCTCAGTAAGAAAAGTTCTAGGTCAGATCCAGATTGTGACAGTTTGAATTGACAATGGCCCCCATTGCTTCATAGCGAGTGGCATCATTAGGAGGTGTGGCCTTGTTGAAGGAAGTGTGTCACTAAGGGTGGACTTTGAGGTTTCAGAAACTCAAACCAGGCCTAGTGGCTCACCCTCCCTCTCTTCCTGTGGCCTGCCAATCCAGACATAGAACTCTCAGATACCTCTCCAGCACCATGTGTGCCTACATACTGCCATGCTTCCCATCATAATGACAATGGATTAAACCTCTGAACTATAAGCCATCCCCAATTAAATGTTTTCCTTTGTAAGAGTTGCCATGGTCATGGTGTCTCTTCACAGCAATAGGAACCCTAAGGCACAGATCAATTCCTCCAAATCCTGTAGTGTCTTCAACAGTAGAGTCTACCCTGCTTTTCTGGGAGGCACCAAGGACAATGGTAGTAACCTATATATTTGGGGAGTCTAATGAACTCCCTTGACCAACAACCTGAAAGGAGGTTACCCATGCCTGACACTAGGGTTTCTGTCAGGTAGTCTATGGTTTGTTGAGGGGACATTGCCACCTCAATTGGTGTAACTTCAATTAAGTTATGTGTATGTGTGTGTAATATATATATGTACTATATATAATAGTACATTATTATATTATGTATGTGTTTTATACATAATTTTAAGTAGTCATAAAATAATATAATTCCCTATAGCTTTTTCAAATATTTTTAGTGATATTTATTCCTCCTTCTTCCTTCTATCTCTCTATGACCATCTTTCCTCCCTCCTGGCCTCCCCAAGTAAATCTCACCAATCCACAATTTCTGAGTCATGAAATTTCATGCGAATACTTTTTGGGTGCCTGTTATGTACCAGGCATTGTTTTCTACAACATGAATATTTAATATAGATAAATTCTTTGTTCTTGGGTCTATCAGAGAACATTATAATAGATACATTTAATCAAACAGTCACAAAATGTATAATAAGTAACCATGGTAACTCATATGCAGAAAATACCACTAATCCTGATTTCACCACTGGTTGAAAGTCCTCTGGGGGTCTATTAAAATATCCATAACTTATGCTGTTTACTATGAAAAAGAAAATATAGGAAATTGGAGCTGAAAATTGTATGCCTTGTATATCCAAACTTCATAAATCTGTCCTCTCAATCTAGGCTAACCAGTGTTGAATGAATGGCCAAACACTTCATTTTTAGTTCATACTTTCACTCCAGTTACAGCATAAGTGTGGCAATATATTCCACATGTTGGCAATTGGGTTTTACAGAATTATTTTTAAACTACATACCATAGATTTAAAGATATGCATCAATAATTCCTATGTAATATTTAAGTAGATAACCATAGAGACTATCTCAAAACTTCCACTATTGAGGAATATGTAAACTAAGACTAGAGGAGTAATACAGCATGACTCTGTGTGGTTTTGTTTTGTAACTGCAGAGACATTTTGAAACGGTTAAGGTTGGACTTTGAGGTTTCAGAAACTCAAACCACACAGGATCTACACACAAGGATCAATACGCAGTTGCTCCTGTTTGCAATATTGTTTTAGGATCACTCTGAACAAAGATGCCTTTGGATCAGCTTTCTTGGTTAGGGAAGACTAAAAGGGAAAAAGATCAAAGTGTGAAGACACTGTAAACATTGTCTCGGTTTCTTCCACCAGCATCAGCAGTGCTGGCCTTACCCTGTTGCTAGCAAACATTCTGCTCAATTTCCAAGAAACCAATAAATGCAACGACGGCTATTTTTTTAGAAAGTATTCTTTATCTCTAATTTAGTAATGTTTTATTTTGAGTAAATTATTCAAAAATAGGACTGTACAATGACTCAGCCAGTAAAAGAGCCTCTCCCCAAGCCTGATGACCTGAGTTTAGTCCCCATAACCCACATGGTGGTAAGAGAAAACCTCTTCCTGTCCACTGTCCCTGGACATTCATATATGTTGCCAAATGTCATGTATGCATACACATTCATGCACACAGAACAGATATGAATAGGAATTAGTTGCTAAGCAATTGTTTTTTTTTAGTTATTAATTCTCTTTACATTTAAAAATGGATTGAGTTCCAAGATTCATTGTTGGTTTATCTCAAAGACACTGTAGCTAGATACAGGTGTCCCAGAGAAAGGCAGGTACATTGGTGATAGAATTGCCATCTCTTGAGCTTAGTGGAGAGGGACAGGTCACCTTCTAGGTGCAGAAGCCAACCTATCAGTTTCTAGGCATCAGATGCTTAAAAACACACCAGAGAAAGAACTACCCAAGGCAGGAGTTGCTGATCTATTAAGGTTTTAGTTTTCTTAAGTTCTCTTTTGTTGTTGCTTTTACAAATAATTACAGAAAGAAACTTGAGCTGAAAATCTGACAAAAAAAATGAAATGAAGGGAAATAGAGGTTATTTCTTGGTTGGACTGGGGGCAAGTGGGCATGGAAACCTGAGGGATTGGGTTAGGGGTGGGTCCTGGGGAAAAAAGGAAAAAATTGAAATAAATGCAAAAATTTCCATTTCATAGGGTAGTACATAACACACACACACACACACACACACACACACACACACGTGTCTTAAATATTCCTTAAAAAATATTATCATTCCATGAAATTTAATAGAAATTCAGCAACTTGACTGGCAAGCCCATCCTATGAAATAGTTACCCTATATCAGCTCTCCTGTAAAACATTAATGGGGAGCTTTATGTGATTCCTCAGTAGTGTTAATTTGCACAGGTCAATGATCTTGGTTTATGTCTCTCTTAGCCAGTTAGAGGAGTCCTCTAATGATATAACCTCATTGTTCTCCAATTTTTTTTCTGGATCATCTGATATTCATAATTCCAAGAAATTGTTATGAAGCCTTTTCAAACCCTACAGAACATAGCAGGCTGTGATGTGCATGCTGTCCATTTCTGTGTGAGTCCTGTAGTGTTGAGTCTTAACGTCCTTAACAATGGTACCAGTCTTCTTTGGATCTCCCAATCCTGTTCTAACACCTGCTGCCCTTGTATCCTTGTGCCTTCTTTGTACATTTTAGGACTGATTTTCTCTTGTTTCTTCAGGAATTAGTTTGCCTTGTCTCTTGATTAAAGATTGGTGTCTTTGTTGGGGCAACTAGTCTCTCCTTAGATGGCCTTGTGTAGTAATAGAGCTGATTTCCACTATTTCTTGTCAAGCATATGTGAAATGACTCTTCCTTCACTTCATGCCTCTTGCAGTTTATTCTTCTCTCTGTTTTACTGATACCCTTTGCATTACCTGGGCTCCCATGACCTCTGGCACCTGATTAGAGTTAACCAATAGGAGACATTTCTAAGGTAACAGTAAATCTCTTCAAATGCTCAGAAAAATGAGAGGACAAGGAATGTCTTTTGATTGGACATTAGTTATGGCTGAGATTCCTTTTGGGATTCTGTCTTCCTATGGTTCTGAGTCTCAGTAGATGCTGCTAATTCCTTCTCTCATCTTCTCCCATTTGGTGGTAATAATTGGCCTTTGTTTTCTTAGTTCCTAAGCACTTCACATCTGTTATTTGCTTCTCCTAATCCTGCCCACATACTGTCAACAGTCCTGTCATTAAATTATCTTTGAACACACCTTCTGTTTTCTGTGGACATTATGACTAAAATGACTCTACAAAGCCTCCACTGCCATGATCCTCATAATTATTCTGGCAAAAGACACACCGCAGTTTCTGATACTTTGGAGAGATCAATTATTAATGTACTCATACACTCTCAAACCACAAGTTAATCATTTATATTTAGAAAAATGAAAATTTTGATGGTCTTTATGTGATTGTGACTGCAAAAATAAGCAACTTTCAAAACACAAGAATACACAAAAGGAAACTGGAAACTGCTTTCTGTTGCATTTGGTCCCTGAGGGACATCAATCAATTCTGTTTGTTTGTTTTCTTTCATTTTACTTTCTTTTTATTTTATTTTACTTACTAATTTTTTTTTACAGAGGCTGAAGTGTCCCAGTTCAAAATAGTAAATATTATGTTAGGTGAATCTCACCACAATTAAGAAAATAACCAAGAAAGATACAATTTTCATAATTCATAGAATACAGAGCCCCTTTCTACCTCTGAAAAATGTAGGCAGCATAAGTGCTCCAACCAAAGGACTGGGAGAGCTTATTACCTCCCTGAGAGGAGTGTAGGAAGGTCTACAATACTGATAGTACAACACTGAAGTTATTCATCTGCGTTCCCGTCTTCTGTTCTGTTTATTACTGGAACATCCATACCTAAGTGTATTTTCTAATGTGTCTCAGTTACAACTACTTATATTCTGTGAATATTTGTGCAGAACTGATCTTCTCCTTTCTCTCTTTGAAAGGCCACTGGTAATTTAGTTCTTCCTCAGTGCTTATTGTCTGGGTTGCAAAGAGCAGACCCATGACTGATTGTGAGAAATTTGTTATTCAGGTTAGCCTGCCCAAACTAGACCTCTCAGCAAAAACATGCAAATGTTCACATTTCAAAATAAGCCACATCCTTTAAGTTTCTAACTCTTATGAATAAACAGGAAAATTATTCATACTTAAGAAAAATAAGATTAAAAGTCAAATAAATTATTCCCCTAGCATTCTGTAAAATTCAATTCAAGCATTAGTAAAAAGAGTTAATATCTCTAAATTCCTTATTTATTACTTATTCTCCATTGGATCTCACATACACACACACACACACACACACACACACAGAGAGAGAGAGAGAGAGAGAGAGAGAGAGAGAGAGAGAGAGAGAGACTTCTTTTTTAAATTAAAGCTCATCAGTAAACATTGTACTTTTTCTCATTTTTCAACAAACAGACAGATTAATAAAATACATTTCTGATACGTCTATAACATTTAACCCCTGGCATACTGTACAGCCAGGGATGGGATAGACCTATCTTGAATGTGGGTGGAACCATAAAAGAAACTGGAGTCCAGACACAGCAAAGACAACCAAGGAAGACACCGTGCAGTATGTGCAGGCTCCACTCTTCCTGCGTGAGAGCATCTGTTGTTGCTGTTATTTTCTACTGGCTTCATGGTATTCAGTCTTTCTACATCAGCCTTTAAATATGGTGACTCTTCAGCGAGATTCCAAGCTTTCCACCCTGAACTGGCATTACATCATCACTCCCCCTTGTTCTGAGGCTTTTGACTTCTCTGCTTCTCCAGCATATGAATGGCCATTGCTCTAATGGTAGAAGCCAATGTAATAGGTCCCCTTTTATAATTGTGTATCTTACAGTGGTTCTGTTTCTCTAGAGAGCCTGACTAGTAGAGATCCTCAATCAGCGAAAATCTTCATTCTTTTGCACATAATTACATGATAGAAGGAACAGTGTATTTACCAATGACTTATAAGTATCTTCTAAGTGCCAGGCACAATTGTTAGCATCTTTGGCACCAAAATTAATAAGTATTGATTTTTGCCTCAAGGAACTCATAGACTTGAGAAGACAGCAGACAAATAAGTGAACGTATATTATAGTGGAGTTTTATATATAGGCATTAATAGAAGGTAGAACACGTTGCCATGGAAATGCTGTAATGGTTTGAATTTTCATTTTGACATTTAGTTTTTCAGTTAGCAAATCATATAACAGGTATCATTGTAACTTTTCACATATGCACATTACTGTGTTTGTTTACTTAATTATTTTGAGACAAGGTCTCGCTATGTAGCTCTGGTTGGCCTGAAGCTATGTAGACTAAGCTAGCCTCAAAGCCATACAGATCTGCCTGCTTCTCCTTACTTAGTGTTGATATGTAAGGCATATGCCACCACACCCAGCTTATATTATTGTATTATGTTGCTAACTGTAACCCCAACTGCATTCCCCATCCCTTTTTAAACTCTGTTGCTGGTCCACTTCCTTCATCCAGTCACTCTTTCTGTTTTCTTGTCACATAGATATCTTTACTCTCTCTTACTCTCCCTTTTCCCTCCCTTTAGATATCTTTCTACCCTGTCATGGTCCTTTTATATCTAACTTCCACAAAACATATATACTTATGTATATATATATATATACATATATATATATATATATATATATATATCAAGACAATTTTAAGAAAACAACATGATGTTTGTCTCTCTGGCTTATTTCACTTTAGATAATGATATTAGCTTCTATTAATTTTTCCTACAAATATCATAATTACATTCTCCTTTACAGATGAATAAATTTTCATACATACACACATACACACACACACACACATACACACACACACATACACACACACACACACACATACACACACACACACATATAGAGAGAGAGATAAATGAGTGCAGATATATATATACATATATATATTCAATGCCATTTTATTGATTCAGATTTTGTTGACTAATTCATCTGTTGTTAGGTTTCTGGATTGGTTCCATATTTCTGCTATTCTGCTTTAGATTTTAAATGTTTTCCCCCAAAACTCCTGTGTTGAAATCTTCTTGGTCCTTATTGTATCAATGTTCAAAAATAGGGCATTTTGGTGGTGACTGGATGATGAGGACTCTGGATTCCTGGATGGATGAATTCATGGAATTTACAACTTAGCATATGAGAGGGGACTTTGTTATAAAATCTGTCTCTTTGCTTCCTGGCTTCTGTAGTGGTAGAATTTTTGCTCCCCCTCACTCTGATGTATTGCTTCATCATCGACCTAAATGTAACCATGACAAGCTACTGTGGACTCCAATCCCAGAAGCCATGAGCTGAAACAAACATTGCCCTTTGGGATTATTTCTCTTACGTATCATGTTAATAATGATGGAAATATGACTATTGCAAGGACTCAACTATGAAGGGAGTAAAGTGAAAGCAGCTATGAACTTCATGGATGGGAGAGTACAAACGTATTTCTAAAAGGTGATAACATTTATCTGAACTTTGGATTTTAAGAAGCTTTTCAGAAACCTAAGAAAACCAAAAGGATCCCTGATGTAAATAACAACATGTACAAAAATATAATGGAATGGCAGAACATTCATGATCCAAAAACTGGACAGAATGCAACTATGATCAAGCATAAAATGAGTGGAAGAGAAGTAAATAACAAAATCGGGAAATCCTATGAGGATTTGCCCATAAGTTTAGACTTCAAAATAATAGGTTACTAGCTATCTTCTGTAACTAGGCAAGGCCTCAAGTGGGAGGATTGGGACACCAACCCAGCCACAAAACCTTCAACCTATAGTTTGTCCTGCCTGACGAGTGTTCTGGGTCCGGAGCCTAACAGAATCATCAGTCAAAGACACCAGAGACTCTTCATCCAGCAACTGATGAAAACAGATGCAGAGTCCCATCGCCAAACATTAGGCAGAGCTTGGGGAGTCCTGCAGAGGAGGGAAAGTTAGAGTTTTATGAACCAAAAGGGTTAGGGACACCATGAAAACACCACCCACAGAATCAATAGATGGAAACTCGTGGGTGCTCACACAGGTCAGGGAGGCTGTAGGGGACTGACCTAGGTCCTCTGAATATATATTATGGCTAAGTAGCTTGGTTTTCTTGTGGGATTTCCAATAGTGGGAGCAGGGCTTGTCTTTGACTCTTTGGTCTGCTTGGGGGACCCTTTTCCTCCTACTGGGTTGTCTCATCCAGCCTTAATGTGATGGTACATACCTGGTCTTAATTGTACTTGTTTTGCCACGTTTGTTTGCTGTCCCTGCGAGATCTGCTCTTTTCTGAGGGGAGGCAGAGGGGTGGATCTTGGGGAGAGGGAGGTGTGAGAAAGACTTAGGGGAGGGGTAGGAGGGGAAACTATTGGGATGTAACATATAGGAGAAGAATAAAAAATTAACACAGGGTTTTCATTTTAGTGTTGGGTAAACTGATACCCAGCAAATGCCGTAATGTGAAGAGTAATGATTAGGATTGTATTATAGAGAAATTGCTTAGTCTGGCAGAAATATGGAGAATAGATAGAGATAAAAAGTGCAGACCATTCAACAAGAAGACTATTCTAACTATGATGAGATGGATTGTGATGAAGAGTGGATCTAAAGCAGTGGTTGCGGCAACAGAAAATCAAATATGAACATAAATGTACTTAGGAGGCTTGATGCCTGATTAGGAATAAGAAACAAATCTGAGTCAGTTACCCTGGAATATATAGCTGAGGGCTATTGAAGAGAGCATGACTATTTATGGGATGAAAGATCTAAATATGTAGCCCAATCCAAAGTTCAATGAAAGGCAGGATTTTTATATAAGGACACTATACCAAAATTTCAGAATTCAAAATTGAGGGAAAGAATGCTCCCATGTCTATAAGATAAATTGCTAAACAGTCTTATTAATAAAAACCAGGAGCCAGATAATGGGGTGAAAAACCAAAAGATAGAGGAATAGAGCAAGCCACAACCTCATCTCACTGACACCTCAGTCTCCAAAGAGACCTACTTGCTATATATCCACCCCTATATGCCTTTCTGTTCTGCCATCTCATTTTCTCTCTCCACTCAGCTACATCACTTCCTCTTCCTGCTCAGCTCTGTCACTTCCTGTCAGTCTGTACAGACCTCCAGATGTTTATGGTTAGTGCTGGCATTAAAGGTATGTAACCACCATGCCTGGTTGTGTCCCCAGCTACACTGAACATCATAGAAGAGAATGTAGTCTTGAATGCATTGGCACAGGAGACCATTTCCTAACATAACACCAGTAGCACAGACACTGAGAGCAAAAATTAATAAATGGGACCTTCTGAAACTGAGAAGCTTCTGTAAGGCAAAGGACACTGTCAATAAGACAAAACGACAGCCTACAGAATGGGAAAGATCTTTACCAACCCCACATCTGACAGAGGGCTGACCTCCAGAATATATAAAGAACTCAAGAAACTAGACATCAAAATAACAAACGATCCAATTAAAAAATGGGCTATAGAACTAAACAGAGAATTCTCAAAGGAAGAATTTCAAATGCCCGAAAGATATTTAAAGAATTACATAGCATCCTTAGTCATCAGGGAAATGCAAATTAAAATGACTCTGAGATACCATCTTACACCTGTCAGAATGGCTAAGATCAAAAACACTGAAGACAGCTTATGTTGGAGAGGATGTGGAGCAAGGGAAACACTCCTCCACTGTTGGTGGGAATGCAAACTTGTACAACCACTCTGAAAATCAGTATGGCGGTTTCTCAGAAAATTGGGAATAAGTCTTCCTCAAGACCCAATTATACCACTGCTGTGGGATGTTCTGTATGGCAAATGTGTTTCTCTGATTGGTCAATAAATAAAACACTGATTGGCCAGTGGCTAGGCAGGAAGTATAGGCGGGACTAACAGAGAGGAGAAAAGAACAGGAAGGTGGAAGGAGACACAACCAGCCGCCACCAGGACAAGCAGCATGTAAAGATGCCGGTAAGCCACGAGCCACGTGGCAAGGTATAGATTTATAGAAATGGATTAATTTAAGATATAAGGACAGTTAGCAAGAAGCCTGCCACGGCCATACAGTTTGTAAGCAATATAAGTCTCTGTGTTTACTTGGTTGGGTCTGAGCGGCTGTGGGACTGGCAGGTGAGAGAGATTTGTCCTGACTGTGGGCCAGGCAGGAAAACTCTAGCTACATACCACTCTTGGGCATATACCCAAGGAATGCTCAATCTTACCACAAGGACACATGCTCAACTATGTTCATAGCAGCATTATTCATATAGTCAGAACCTGGAAACAACCTAGATGCCCCTAAACTGAACAATGGATTAAGAAAATGTGGTACATGTATACAATGGAGTACTACTTAGCAGAGAAAGACAATGACATCATGAAATTTGCAGACAAATGGATGTAACTAGAAAATATCATCCTGAGTGAGGTAACCCAGACTCAGAAGGACAAACATGGTATGTACCCACTCATAAGTGGATTCTAGAAGTAAAGCAAAGGGTAACCAGACAACAACCCACAACTCCAGAGAAGCTAACTAGCAAGGAAGACCTTAAGAGGGATGCATGGATCTCCCTAGGAAGGGGAAATAGATGAGATTTCCATGAGTGGACTGTGAGTGAAGGGTGGGCAGTGCAGGGTAGGGGATGGGGGATGAGAACATAAGGGAATGGAATGGTCAAGATGGAACAGGGATAGAGTGGAAAAGCAATGAGAGAGATACCATGATGGAGGGAGATATCATGGAGATAGAGAGAAACCCAATGCTAGGGAAGTTGCCAAGAATCCCCAAGGATAATCCCAACTTGGACTACTAGAAATAGTGGAGAGGGTGCCTGAATTGAGCTGGCTTACCCCAGTGACCAGATCAGTGAATACCCTAACTGTCATCACATAACTTTTCTCCAGTGACTGATGGGGACAAATAAAGAGATCCACAGCCAAACACCAGACAGACCTCCAGGAGTCCAGTAGGAGAGACAGAGAGCAAGTGCATCAGGATTGTGATGGGGAAACCTGCATAGATGACCAAACCAAACTAGTGGGAGCTCATGAAACTTGGATCAATGGCTGTGGAGCCTGCATGGAACTGGGCTAGGCCCTCTGCATGGTGAGACAATTGTGTAGCTTGATCTGCTTGGGGGCTCCCCTGGCAGTAGAATCAGAATCCATCCCTCGTTTGTGAGGGGGCTTTTTGGAGCCCATTGTCTATGATGGGACACCTCGTGCAGCCCTGAGGCAGGGGGAAGGGCTTAGATTTGCCTCTGCTGGATGTGCCTTGCCTTCTTGTGGTGGGGAGCGGGGGTGGTTTAGGGGGAGTGAGAGGGCAAGAGGAGGGAAGAGGGGGATCTTGGATTGGTGTATAAAATGAATGAAAATTTTTCGTAATAAAAAAAAAACACACCAAGATTCTGAGTAGAAGTAGAAATTTAAAAGCAGAGCACAAATTGATACTTCTTAAAATCTGAAAGGAAGGAGTCTTAGGGAGGAAGATGCAGTCATCTAATGCAGTATTTGAAATTGCAACATGCATTTGGTTAGTCTGTTACCATTTAACCACAGGGTGTATCAGATGGCATGCATCATCTCTAATATAACTCCTTTACTTCAGTAAGATCATCTATTTTTGTTTTATCTTGTTGCCAGAAAAAAAAAAAACTCACTAGTAAATTTTCTTTCATGAAGCTTACATTCTGGTTTTGGAGAGGCAATGCTAGAAAATTAGCATAAACACTAGCTCAGTGGCACAGATAATTTCACGGTGATAAATACCATGAAACAGACTGAGTACACAGTGGAAGGGACTCCACTTTTAAATAAGATGTATTAATTAACAGGAGCAATGAGTTGAAAATCTCAGAGACTTGGGGGTATTCATGATATAGGAATTTCTTGGTAAAATTACCCCAGTGATATGACAGAGGTGTCACAAAAGCCCTAAGAATAGTGACACCCTGAAATTTTAAAGTCAAGCAAAGAGACAGATGAAAATTAGTGAGATATGAAGACTGTTTTCAATACTCTATTGTAAGCAACCTCATCTCAGACCAGGCCCACAGATTTTGCCAAAGCGGAGAGCTCCAAGCATCCAGGTGTCAAGCTGCTATAGGTCCAGAGAGTACCAGGTCAGCAGGCTTCCATCTGTGAAGAAAAGAACAAGAAAGGCTGAAAAAGAGAGATGCAGAACAATTGGATGCAGGTAGTGGATGCATTTATAAAGGAGGTCATTCAGCTCACTGTTTCTCTAGTTCTAATTCTGTCACAGAGTTATTTTGGTTTTTGGTGGTGAATAAATCTATAAAATATACTTTATATTAATGTGTAATATTCAACATTGAAACCCCACAGCTTTCATTCTGAATGAATTCATTGAGTTGTATAAACTTTGGGTCTGGTTAATTTTGGTTTTGTTTTTTTTTTTTTAATTTGCAAGGGTTTTAAAAAAATATAAATATATTTTTAAAAAATATTATTTCTATTCAGTTGTACCAAACTTTCACTTCTCTTTTATTTTGAATAAAAGAATCCTTAAAATCCATTAGTACAGGAGGGAACTTAATAGTTTTTACATTGATTTTTACACTGTAAAGTGAAATTTAGTTCCAAGTTAATCTCACAAGAAACAATGATTTCCTTTAAGAGGTATGGTGAGAGAAATTCTGTGCACACTGTGATGGAATCTGCAACTCCTTTATTCTTGAAATGTCAGGTCCAGCTGATTCTCCTCTGCATATTTCATGCTGTTAATCTTATGTTTCTTAGAGAGTGATGACCATATTTTTCTAAAACCATCCAAAGTCTTTTCACAGTCTCTCTATTCTTACTTATCCTCATCTGATTAACGGATTTCACTCTAGGCAGATATCTAAGGAAATGCCATTTCAAGTTTGCTTCTATCCAGGTGATTTTGGAAGCTCTCACGTGGATCTGCTTCACTTGCCTACTCTGTCCCCATTTTACCAGACCAATAAATTCATATAAACATGAATGTCTTCACCTTCAAACTCAGGTAAAAAGTATAAAAGCCATTTTCATTTTGTCTGCTGAAATTCAACTCACAGCTCCCATCCTTCTGCACTGACATCAAATTTTAGTCTCACAAGGCAACTTGCCTTCACTGAACCCAATATGATGCATTGTCCCCTCTCTGCCCTATTCTTTCTTCCATAGACACTACAAAAATGAAACTGAAACAGGATATGGAATTCAATTTTCATCCACTGACATGCATCTTATTATATTTATTGTATATAAATGTAACAGCGGTTTCTTCCCATTCAGCTTCTCTTTGTGCAAGAATCTGCTGATGGAGAACTCTGTAATTGTATTATAGATCCTCAGAGAAAGAAAACCAATAAGATATATGTAGATAGGAAGAAAGTGATTGATTATGAGTGATGGGTTCATACAATTCTGGGCGCTAAAATGGTCTTCAATCTGTCATCTACATGCTAGATGTGCAGGAAAGCCAGAGATGTTATTCAAATCTCAAATCCCTGAAAATCAGTAGATTCCTGTTGTCCAGGACAAGGAAAGGTCTGGGCTCAGCAGAAAGTTGTTACATTTCTTGGGCCTCTTTGTTCTATTCATGTCATCAATGATATAGGTGGTACCACCCACATTAGTAAGAAAATCTTTTTAATTCTGTCTGCCAATTCAATTCAAATGCTGCCATATTACAGACACAGCCTCATTGACACACTCAGAAGTCATTTAGTAGCTATATGAACATTCCTAAACCAGGCACGTTGAAATATTAAATTAGCAAGCCTCTGAATTTCACCTAGCAACTTTTCTTGTATCATATCATTTTGCTGTGCCGTGGTCAAGGAGCACCATCCACCAAAGTTCCTGAAGGATCCATGTATAGTCTGGCATCCAGGAAGTACCTTGTCTTTCAGTGCTTGTTCCCAGTCTTACACAGCACACTTCCTGTCCATCTCTTTCACATCTACTAAATGCAGTGTTAGTTTGAATTTATCTTTTAATAGTATTTTTATTTTATAATTAACTTAATTTCACATATCAGCCATGGATTCCACTGTCCTCCCTCCTCCCCCCCAACTCCCCCAATTCACCCCCCAATTTATCTTTAGAAGCTTTCTGCTCCCGGTCTGTAAATGATGTCTGGGTATAGTCAAAGTTTGTTCTAGCTAGTTTCTTTAAACTAGATTTAAAAAAGTGTAAAATGTTACAAAAATGTTTAGAATGTACACTGACATAAATCATGCTAATTAATGTTAATTTTGCTAATATTAACTCCAATGTTGATTTTAAATTTTTATATGTATTTATTTTATGCTTTTTCACCTGCATGTATGTGTGTACACAATGTGTGGGCAGTGCCCGTGGAAGACAGAAGAGGACATTGGTCCCTTGGAACTAGAGTTACAAATGGTTGTGAGCCACCCTGTTGGTGTCAGAAACCAAGTCAGGGTCCTCTACAAAAACAACAAGTGAGCTTGTCTACTGAGCCATCACTTCAGCCCTTTAATTTTGATTAATTTTTTTTTTGGTTTTTTCGAGACAGGGTTTCTCTGTGTAGCTTTGCGCCTTTCCTGGAACTCGCTTTGGAGACCAGGCTGGCCTCGAACTCACAGAGATCCTCCTGGCTCTGCCTCCCGAATGCTGGGATTAAAGGCGTGCGCCACCACCGCCCGACTCAGCCCTTTAATTTTATACTTAATAGGAACTAAAAATAAATTTACCCTCTTTGACAGAAACATGAGCAATATTATATGATTTAACCAGCATTATCATATCCCCACTCAAGAATTTTTTACTCCATAAACCTTTTCAAATTTATCCTGCTTGCTAGCCAAGAAGGTGAGGATAGCTAGAATTGTCTGTATTCAATCATTTTCAGTATTTTATTTAAATTATTGTTCCAAAATAGACCCATTTGTCCTAAAGAGTTCTTATACATACTTTCTTTCATTTAGTACAATTGAGCAATATAAACCTATTTGTTATTCCAACACATTGTTCTATTTGTTGTAATGCCAGATAATCTATGAACTATTCCCCATAAATAAAGCCTCAGGATTTAAAAATCCAGCTCAATGAGGCTTTGTCATGGATATAGCAAATATTCTTCCCTGCCAATGCTATTATTTACTGTGGTGATGGATAACTTACACAGAGCTACTGATGTTTATTATTTGAGTGTATCCTTCTATTCACTAAAATTTGTGAATAAGTCAGTCATATTTGTAACAAAAAAATATAACAGTGACCTCATGACATAATGTTATTTGCTTCTCATCTACCAATCCATTGATTTCTTTCTAGAAGGGAAATAAACTTGTCTAAATAGATTTGGCTCAATGGGGCTATACTAGTATTCTGCATAATATGGAATTTAAATAAAATAAAATCTACAGTGTTAAAATTAATTATCACAATAATTTACCATATGATTAAAAACTATTTTTGTGCAAAGAAATTAGTTCTTTCCTACAAACAAATGTACACTGACCATGACATATTGAAAATACAGGATTCAATTCAGTTCTCTAAGCTGAAAAGAATTTTGAACATGTTACATAAACAGTTTAGATCTATCCAAACATAGATCACATAGAACACTTACTTAGCATGGGTAATATAGATGTTTGATCCTAAGCACTGAGAAAAGAGCTTAAATATGCATGTATATTTTCCTTACAACTTAATTTTCATATAAACATTCTTTTTAATTAAAACAACTTGTTCTGATTCACTGATTAATTTCCTACATTGAAAAATGAGTAAACAAATACAATCCTTACATAGATAATTAGAAAAGCTATCTGTCTTATTTTGTTGAATCATTTTCCAATCAAGAAATGCAGTCTTTAGAAAAAGAATCCATGTATAATATAGCAAAGAACACAAAGAAAGAAGCATCAAGTTCTTTAGTAATTTTTGATTTTCCAAGAATAGGTTTTTAGTCTTTTATTATATTTAAGTATGATTTTTCTTTTCTTTCAGTTTGTAAGCAAATGATATTTCAGGCACATATAAACATGCTGATGTGCTACATCTGTTACCAAAGATCCATAGTGGTTACTGGGTTTCAATTAGAATTAAGCAAACTTTCTGATTAAAAGAATGATAAAAAGTTATTTATGCCTTTTTCTCTTAATGGGAATTAAAAAAATCGATGTGTACTTACTAGAAGACATTTAATTTTCATCAAGTGTGTACACAGATCTAGGCTAGCAGATCTATTTCTGCACACAAAGCCAGGCACACCAGTTTCAACACAATGCAGTCACTACCCATTCTACCCTTTCCTGCTTTAGGACACTTTCAGCAATTGCTTTGAGGCAGATTTAAGAGTATATTCCTCTTGACGTATTTCAAGCATCTGGCACAGCACTTGTCCACAATGAAACTTCGATAAATACATGTTGAGTGAATGATTAAGGTAGCACAAGGACACCTGTGACTCTCTAGCACTTGGTTTCTTCAGCCTAAGACTAGTGTCTTAAATAGTATTAATGGCAGCTCCAGGAGTGTGCACAGTAGTAGCGGTTGCTATAGTAATCACAGCAATAGCAGTAACTGTAACTTTAAAGATCTGCCAAGGGGGTGGGTGGGAAAGAGGGGTCCTTATATCCATTTCATTTACTCCTGTGAGATAAAAATACAGAGCTTTAGATTCACAGTGGAAATTTTGTTTAGAGGTAATGAGTAAAGGACAGATATAGACATATTTAAGACAAGTAGTGACTTAGCACTCTCACAAAATAATTTTGTATAGTCATTTAATCTTTTGCAAATGTGATGCATTCCAAAGTCTTCCAAAATCTCATCTGAGGTTTATTATTACTGAAGATGAAATACAATGAGATTGAAGACTCCAAATGCACACATGGTAGGTAGCCTTGGATAAATATGTATTGTACTTATTTGGTACATATTATGATGCAGAGGCATGTATATATACACACAAAGATAAAGTGACAAAAGTAAATTGATCAGAAAGAGGAAAATAGTTTTCAAAGCAAAATAATAACCATTCAAAAGTCATATCTCAATAAAGTATTTTAAACTGTGTTTGCTAATTATGCTGTGCCAACAATATATGTAACACAACAGATGTGCTTCTAGAAAATGGTAAAAATTCTTCAACTTTACAATGCCATATCCTTCCTAGTTATTGGTTAATTACATCCATGTCTATTGATAGAAACCTAGACTCCAGCTTTCCCAAAGCCTCAATCATGGTAATTAGTTCAAGCTATAGACCAAAGGAGTTCACTGTTCACTGCATGTGTATCCCTCAGCACACGCATATTGAGAAGCCATTATTAATACTAGTTATTGGTGCTTTATGTGTTAGATTAAAATTATCAAATTTGTAGCAAATTCTGAAAATCTACTATCATCCTCTATTCTCTTTTTAAAATATTTTCTCTTACTTACTTTTTTTTTCTGCCACTCAGACTTGTAAAATATATACTAGATTCTCAAAAGTCTTTGTACAGCATCCATGTATTTTAGTATATTTAGACACAAATCCATCTCTGTTCTTCTATGTGTAGATGTGTCAATTCATTCACAAGACACTGGATTTTTTGCATATTCACTAGTGTTTCATGTTTGCATATTAACTTTTCTATTTTTACTATTTATCTTTTGTCTGTATTAATGTGTACTGTGGGATGTCTTTCTGTACACTGTGAATGTGTGTTGCTCTGATTGGTTGATAAATAAAATGCTGATTGGCCAGTAGCCAGGGAGGAAGTATAGGTGGGGCAAACAGATGAGGAGAATTCTGGGAAGAAGAAGCACAGAGTCAGGAATCACCAGCCAGACAGAGGAAGCAAGATGTGAAAGAAAAACTGAAAAAAGATATCAAGCTACATGACTAAACATATGTAAGAATTATGGGTTAATTTAAGTGTAAGAGCTAGTCAGTAATAAGCCTAAGCAAATGGCCAAGCAGTTATACTTAATATTAAGCCTCTGTGTGATTGTTTTATAAAAGGCTGTGGGACTGTGGATAAGAGATTTGTCCTGACTGGGCCAGGGGGGACACAGGAAAACTTCTGACTACAAATGTGTATGTGTCATGAGTGTAAAAGTGCCCATGGAAACCAGAAGAGAATGTCGATCCCCTGGAGCCAGTTATAGGTAGTTGTGTGCAGCCCATAATGAAATTAACCTGAATCTTCTACAATAGAAGCAAATGCTCTTTAACCAGTAAGCCATTTCTCCAGCACCCCCATCTTGCCTTTATTAAGTATATGTTAAAAATCAGGTTAGCAGCTTTTATACCATGGACACATAAAACCTACTTGACAGAGAAATGAAGTAAGTTATATGGGAACGATTGAAAGATTCAAACATTTAGAGAATGTGCTTCGAGCTTGAAGTGTTTCATTACTGCTCTGGCAAGTTCATGAAAGAGGATATCATTTAAAACAGCTTTATAGAAATGTCACTTCCCTCCACAAACCTTCAATATTCAGCTTTATGCCATCATATATTCCAAACAAGCTTGTTATTAAAAACAGTCTGAGACCATGTGAGTAGCAATCATGGTTAAGATGTTTTACTAACTCACTTTATTCCTAATTACAAGTTTAACTAAAGCCTAGGTCTACATTTAGGTTGACTGTGTGTGTGTGTGTGTGTGTGTGTGT
>CABHPQ010148849.1:0-33592 GCA_902168405.1 Peromyscus aztecus | reverse complement strand
ATGATATCTTGAACCAATAACTTGTGACATGTCTGTAAAGAACTCCATTGCCTCTAGGCTTGGCTATTTTATGAATAGACACATGAAGAGGAACTGAAGAGTTAGCAGTTTAAAATAGTTAGGTCAACATCTTTATCTTCTTTGGGTTACCACACTGTCAGAGTTTTCAATGAGATTTCAATATGCAGATTAATTGTTTGCTTGAAATATTTTCAAGCTAGAAAATATCAAGATAAAGTTAAGGATCCATGTGAAGGATGTGTAAAATAAGTACAGTTTTAATAAACAAGAAATATCCTAAGCAACAGTGGCTGTACAAAATGTGTGCAAAGAGAAAAATAGCACATGGTATCCATTATATTTCATTTCAAGAGACTCTAATTTTGTGCTCCCCCACTAAGGAGATCTTCCAGGATAGTATCTAAGCTGAAAGTCCAATATTTGATTTATCACTTAAATTAAGTTAGTGATATGGCATAAAGCCTAACATATGAAAAAGATCAAATTCAAAATGGTTGACAGGAGCCTATTGGCCACCTTGCCAAGCTGCAGGATTCTCAAGAACTGCATTTGACCAATATTTCTCAAGGACTTTGTTATTTTATCCATGCATTTGATATCAAGAGTAACAGTCCAGACCGAGAACTGCTTTCATTATATTGCTACAGATGTTCTGGCTGTACTGAACGATCTTTGGGAACAATGATTTTTTTTTAGATCTAGTGAATATGCAGGGAGATACAGAAAAGCAAACAAGTCCAAAATTTGAATGCCTACAGATGTGGAAACATCTGTATAGAAGGAGGCATTAGAGGAAGAAAAAGAATATTGAGTAAGTATTTTGTAACATGTGCTTACTAAAGTAGTAAAAAATACAGCCATTTCCCCAGGGTCTATTCTTTTTATAAGGCTCAGTATTTTCAGCAGTTTTATTAACAATGAACATTTATCAAGTGCTTATTATGTCCCTCAAATTGTAGTACTTGAGTTATCTATGATTACTTGGGTTATCTCATTTAAAGCTTGCAATTTTAGGGAGCTGGGATGCTTTTAAGCTTTTCTTTCCTAGGAAAAGAAAACAAAGAAAGAAATAAAGAAGTTTTACTTAGAATTCCCTTAATCATTTTAGCCACAGTTTTTATGACTTGAAAATCAGACAACTGTTTCATTTCTAGTATCTTTTTTCTTTTGCTTATTGACCTTTTTCAATGGCATACACTTCTTTGTGGTTATAGTGATTCTGTGCAATGGCCATAGGCAGATGAGGAACACAATAGAAAGAGTACATCTCATTCCTCCATTTTCTTTACAATTGATGAAGGTTAAACTTAAGTGATAATTAAACTGATGCCCCCATGACCATTGCCTCTTGCGCAGAATGTTGGTCTTAAGAGAAATCATGTAATGATGATTATTACACTTGACCACTGTTTCTCATCACTAAGGATGCACAGGAGGCTGTATCTAAGAAAGAAAGTCTCCTAATTTTCCTCTAATTATATTTTTCATTATTTGTCTAATATGAATTTTCTACAGCTAGATGGCACTGAGATTATCAAATTCTTCAAGGATATGTACTATATTTAAAATGATTCAACAGAGTCTTATTAAGATTAATATAAAATAAAGGAATAAATGACAAGAAAAAGGAAATAGAGAAAGGAAAGAAAAGGAGAAGTGGGAGAGAGGCAAATATGGAGAAGAAAAAGAAAATAGAAAATGACAAACAATGCTCATTCTAGAAATCTCTTGTTTTGGAGCAAATGGGATGGATGACTGATTTTTTAAAATATAGTGCAACATTCACTTGTGGTACAAAACGAAAACAAAAAATAAAATTGAGATGGCAGAAGTATTGATTTGAGACTGAGTTCTCTTACAGAGTTTGGGTACTAATCAGTGTTAGAGAGGGATGTTTTAAAATCACTGAAAAGAAGAAAATAAGCAGCACATGGAGAAAAGCCATTATTCAAGAATGTAAGAAACAAAGTACAAAGAATATGGAAATCAGAAATCAGAAAAAGAGAGTTAAAAGGTATTAATAAAAATATATTTAAAGTCATTAATAAATGAAATGAACACAAGATGCTTAAAAACACCAATCAATATATGAAAAATATACTCCCTAAAAAAAATGAAAGAAATGGTAATGGTTAACAAAATAAAAGAGCAAAATAAAAACAAAATTAAGAAGAGCACAGAAACAGCACACAGAAGGGCTACAGTAGGACCCAGAAAACCCCCAAGAAGTATCTCTACCAAGACTACAGCCAGAAAAATTGCAATGCCTGAAAAGTCATTACATACTCTCTAATTAGTCAGAAAAAAATAAGTATTGCTTTTTATTTCTTCACTTACAGATGAAATTGAATAAGTATATAAAACTTTCAACAACAAAAAAGAGTCACTTAAGTGTTTTATATTTAGCTTCATCAATTCTTTTTTTCCCCCATGGAGAGATACTTTATTAAGTGGTGAAGGTAAGTTCAAATAGCTGCTTTCTGCCCCAGGCAGAAAAACAGCAGCAAATGACCTTGCAAGTATAATTTTTAAATTTTTTTCATTCATTTTTACAAACCAAACACAGATCCCCTCTTATCCCTCCTCCTGCCCCACCCCACTTCCCTTCCCCTCCTCTCTTCTTCCAACAAGGTAAGTTCTCCCTTGTGGGGACAGCTAAGCCTGGTACATTCAATTGAGGCAGAACCAAGCCCCTCCCTGCTTTATCAGGGGTGAGCAAGGTGTCTGAACATAGGTAATGGGACCCAGAAAGCCAGCTCATGCACCAGGGATAGATCCTGATCACACCTCCAGGGGCCCCTCAAACAGATCCAACTACACAACTGTCTCCCATACAAAGAGGGTCTAGGCTGGTCCCATGCAGGCTCTACAGCTGTTGGTCTAAAGTTCATGAGTTCCTTTGAGCTTGGTTCAGTTGTCTCTATAGAGACATGATCTCCATCATGATCTTGATCCCCCTTGTTCATGTAATTCTTCTTCCCTGTCTTTAACTGGACTCTCAGAGCTCAGCCTGGTGCATGGTTATGGATCTCTGCATCTGCTTCCATCAGTTATTAGATGAAGGCCTTATAATGACAGTTAGGGTACTCATCAATCTGATTATCAGAGTAGGCCAGTTCAGGCATCCTCTCCACTGTTGCTAGTAGTTTAATCTCGAGTTATCCTTGTGGATTCCTGGGAATTTCCCTAGCACCAGGTTTCTCCTAGCCCCATAATGTCTCCCTCTATCAAGATATCTCTTTCATAGCTCTCACACTCTATCCTTCCCTCAGCTCAACCATCCTGTTCCCTTATGTTCTCATCCCCTGTCCCCTACCCTCCATTACCCCAATTTACTCATCAGATCTCCTCTGTTTCCCCATCCCAAGGTAATCTGTACATACCTCTTAGGGTCCTCCTTGTTTCTTAGCTTCTCTGGAGCTGTGGGTTGTAGTCTGATTATCCCTTTCTTTACATCTAGTATCCACTTATGAGTGAGTACATACCATGTTTGTCTTTCTGAGTCTGAGTTACCTCACTCAGGATGATATTTTCTAGTTTCATCCATTTATTTGCCTGCAAAGTTCATGATGTCACTATTTTTAATAGCTGAGTTATACTCCATTACATATATGTTGCTATGATTGGTTGATAAATAAAGCCTTTTGGCCTATGGCAGGGCAGCTTACAGGCATATGGGAAATAAAACAGAGAGATAGGAAGAAGGCAGGGGGAAATGTCATCCCATGGTACAGAGAGCAGCATGTAATGGCACACAGGTAAAGCCACAGAACATGTGGCAATACATAGATTAATAGTTATGAGTTAATTTAAGATATAAGGGCTAGCTAGCAAGAGGCCTGCCAAAGACTATACAGTTTGTAAATAATATAAGCCTCTGTGTGTTTACTTGAGTCTGAGCAGCTTCAGGACTGAGCAGAACACAGGAAAACTTCCAACTACAATAAGTACCACATCTTCTTTATCCATTCTTCAGTTGAGGGGCATCTAGGTTGCTTCCAGATTGTGGCTACTATGAACAAAGCTGCTGTGAACATAGATGAGCAAATGTCCTTGTGGTATGCTTGAGCATCCCTTGGGTATATGCCCAAGAGTGCTGTCATTGGGTCTTGAAGTAGATCGATTCCCAGTTGTCTGAGTAACTGCTGTACTGATTTCCAAAGTGGTTGTACAAGTTTACCCTCTCACCAGCAGTGGAGGAGTGTTCCCCTTGTTCCACATCCTCTCCAACATAAGCTATCATCAGTGTTTTTGATCTTAGTCATTCTGACAGGTGTAAGATGGTATCTTAGAGTCATTTTGATTTGCATTTCCATGATGACTAAGGATGTTGAGTATTCCTTACAACTGATAAATGCCTTCAGTAATCTGGCAGGATACAAGATTAACTAAAAAAATCAGTAGCGCTACTATACACAAATGATAAATGAGCTGAGAAAGAAATCAGAGAAACATCACCCTTTATAATAGCCACAAATCATATAAAATACCTTTTGGTAGCTCTAACCAAACAAGTGAAAGATCTGTATTACAAGAACTTTCAGTCCTTGAAGAAAGAAATTGAAGAAGATATCAGAAAATGGAAAGATCTCCCATGCTCATGGATAGGAAGAACCAATATAATAAAAATGGCAATCTTACCAAAAGCAATCTACAGATTCAATGCAATCCCCATCAAAATCATAACACAATTCCTCACAGATCTTGAAAGAACAATACTCAACTTCAAAAAGAAAAACAAAAAACCTAGGATATCTAAAACAATCTTTTACAATAAAGAAACTTCTGGAGATATCACCATCCCTGACATCAAGCTCTACTATAGAGCTATAGTAATAAAAACAGCATGGTACTGGCATAAAAACCAACATGTGGATGAATGGAATTAAATTGAAGATGCTGACCTTAATCCACACACCTATTAACACTTGATTTTTGACAAAGAAGCCAAAATGTACAATGGAAAAAAGAAAGCATCTTCAACAAATTGTGCTGGCATAACTGGATGTCAACATATAAACGATTGCAAATAGACCCATATCTATCACCATGCACAAAACTCAAATCCATGTACATTAAGTAAATGTGGCTATATACATGAGCTAGTGGAGGCTTGTTAGAGAATACCTTAAATCCCAGCACCGAGAAGACAAAGGATGGCAGACCTTACTGACTTTGGTCTATATAGTGACTTCTACACCAACCTTTCCATGGGACACATTAGTGCACACAACTTATTGCTCTGTCATTGCCTTCTGTGTTACTACTTCTTTTATTGATGGACACAATCACTGATGGCCATGTGAGTACTTCTCTTTCCACTACAAGAAAGGAACCAAATCATTCATGTCAATACACTTCTAAAAATCCATCTAAAAACTCAAGTATGGTTTTATTAGCCTGTTTACTTGGTTGCCCATTTGAATCAATATGTTATTGCCATAGGAGATTTTGACCTACTGTTGTGTGATATTTTGATTGTGTTCTGACAAATAAAGCTTGCTTGGAGTCAGAGGGTGGAGCTAGCCATTAGCTGACCAAAATTAACCACAGAGGTTTGGAGAACTGTAGACAGAGAGAAGACAGAAAGTAGTAAGTCATGGCTGAAAGAAGCTCTCGGTCATTTTGGATGAAGAAACAGTAGAGTTAGGAGGCAACTAGTGGCTTCCCCTGCTTCTCTGATCTTTCGGTTTGTTACCCCAATATCTGACCCCTGATTTTTTATTGATAAAGATTAATTAGATTAACGCTTCAACCTACCCCTTTACTAAGTTGTCAATGGAAACAATCACTATGAACAGAGCAATAAGGATTAGAAAAGACAGCTTTCTTCAGCAAGTCCAGAAAATAGAGCATAGGCAAGAAGACAACTTGCTAACCAGGCTAATTACTATTTGGGGCAGAATAAAGAGATAAATGTTTTTTGTTGTTGTTGTTTTGTTTTGGGGGGTTTTGTTTTTTGTTTTTTGTTTTCCAAGAGAGGGTTTCTCTGTGTAATTTTGGTGCCTGTCCTGGACCTCACTCTGTAGACCAGGCTGGCCTTGAACTCACAAAGATCAGCCTGGCTTTGCCTCCCCAGTGCTGAGATTAAAGGCATGTGACACCACCGCCCAGAGAGATAAATGTTTTAAATGTTCATATCTGATACATTTTAAATATTTAGCAATGTATAGGACATTCATTCAGTGTCATTGATTCTGTCCTAATAGACAGTGAATCATAACAGGAAAAACACTATAATGAAATCCAGTAAAATGGCCATTAGAGCTATAAAAAAAATTCTCTGAAATAGATGCATTTGGATAAATACTAAAAGATACTTTAAACCTGGCACTGTACTCCATGTAATGTTCTTTCTTTCTTCCTGTCTAAATACTTAACACTTTCACAATGGACTGAATAATAAGCTTACTCTGAATTTGCCAATTCTTTCTTCCCTCACATATTTGGACTGGCTACATAGGGTCACTATTGTACCACAGGCAAAATCTTCCTCTCAAGCATGGCCTAAGTGTCATGTCCTAGCAGATATGGAATATTCAAAGATTGATGGGAGTCTTCTTTCCACATGCATAGTTCTGTAATATTGTTATGATTATGACTAAAAACTCCTATTTTGGATCAGCTGGGCCAGGAGGACAAAGAAGGGCTTATGAGTCTTGGACATTGTGAGCTGGATGAGGCTTCCTTTAATCCTCAAAAGAAAAACAGACAACAGCAACAACACTTTAGATCCATAAAGTAGTATAAATGAAGTAAGAAACAGATATTGTTATAGGATTGAAAAACAGAGATTATGTGGAATGCACACTGTGTGCACATGCCCTGGATTTAAACAGTCTTGTGGGAAACCTCCTTGGCAAGCAGTTCCCTGTTGGTACTTGCATAGTGCTTGCTACCTATTTAATGAGGAGGTCACAGGAGTGTTGGTGACATCTTTCCCTAATGGAATTAAAAGTATCTAACCTGAGTATTTAGTGTTTATGGCATGAATGTTCATTATCAGAGCATTCCCAATTCCTTAAGCCAAGAATTTTGCAGCTAGAAATCTACAGCTTATTCACATCCTTCCCTGCCCCCATGCTGAAGCAGGCTCTTCTTGGCACCTGTAAGGAGGTCAGGAGGTACACAAAGTCCCCAGGACAAAGATAATATGGAAAAAACTCATGAGTGTGTTGACTTCTTGTAACATGATGCAAAGTATTTCTAAAAGTATTCCAATTTATTCTATCTAGAACTCCAGCTAAGTGCTCAACAGGATAAAAAGCAGTGGTAACATAGAAGATAAAGACAGAGCAATCTGAATCAATGACACAACTCAAAAAATCAGTCTCATACTTAAACACAGCATCTATGTATATAGTTAAATATATATGTGTATATATATATAATTATGTCTATATGTATGTTTTTGTGTTCACGTGTGTTGTATGTCTGTGTATAAGAATCATATGTAGTGGGAATGGGGGGTGGGTTGGAAGGTAAGGCTGGGGGGTGGTAGGAGGGAGGACAGGGGAATCGGTGGTTGATATGTAAAAGGAATAGAAAATCTCTTAATAAAAAAAATCATATGTAGAATAGAAAGCTCTCTTGCCAAGTGCAAGATTTGTTATTTTACATGAAATGAAACATGGGAACTTTTTCTATTTATTTAATGCAAAACAAAAAGGCAAATACCAAGAATGTGCCTTCTAACTCCTAATTCTCTATGTTTGTATAACAATAAAAATTAATCTTCTATCTGTCTCTTTGATTAATGTCTTTGGCCTTAACTAGAAAACAAGAATCAATAGCTATTTCCGGAGATATTAACTTAAAGTTTGATTAGAATCAATTGAAGAAAACATAGAAGGCAGCTTCTCATCCACTTTATCCACCCACTTCCCACATCCTGCGGCAAAATATGTCTTCATTTTTCTTAAAAAATAACCATCACATTAACTCTCCTTTGGATTCCAGCAGCCACATGCATTCTTAACACACATCCCACTAAGATTTACTCATTCACTACACTTAAACTAAATGTTTTACAGGTTTATCAACTATTTGTGTAGTCAATTTACGGATTGGAGGAACTGAGCATGCAAAGAGGTGTGTAATCTATCCTCAAGGTCATCTAAGTTCCTTTTAGTATTTTATGTGTGGTCTTCTTATATTATGTAGGTTACATATGCAAATCAAATTCCTGCCACTGTGAAACATAAAATTTACAGAGAAGGTAGAAACATAATTAGGTGCTGTAGTTTCATCAGGATAGATTTTCCTGAAAATCATATTGCCTGATTTCAGGATTTACTGTTGAGAATAAGTTATTCCCAAGACCCATGGAATCCTAGGATATAAGCACAGTGTTGAAGTGGGAGTAAAGCACTGTAAGCTGCCATTCTCTTATTTTAGTATCCAAATAAACTTCGGGCTTCACCACATGCTGTTACAAATGCCTTATATTCCATTGAACTTTTTACGGTAGCCACAAAGGTATGACTACTCTTACTTTCTAGGAATAATAATAATAATAATAATAATAATAATAATAATGTGACAAATCCAAAGTTGCAGAGATTTCTGTACTAAACTCAGTGGCTTAACTGGATTCTGTGGCTTTTCAGTCTTTGTGACTGTAAGTCTAAGTAAAAAAGGTAGACAAGTTAGTATCTTCTAACAGCTTTCCACATGACTTCTTGAATATCACTTACAGATTCTTTCTATACATTGTAGGCACATAATTAAATTATCAGTTAGTAATTTGTTAATCAAAATCAATGATGCCAAATAAAATTAGGCATCATTCCTAAAGTATTAAGAATTAATGTGTAATGACAAAATGTAATTATGTGAAAATTGAATAAATATCAAATAATAATTAAAAAATATTTAAAATGTAAAAGGACACCAATGGAGCTTGTCATTAGTAAATTAATTATCAAGTGATTAATAGTACAGAAATTCAAATTCAAAGACAAAAAGCAGTTAACATTTAGTGTTTCCATAGTTTGGAGATAACCATTAATATAAGATACTCTAAGAACTGTGTTTTTAATTTTTTCACAGAGTGAATTTGTCTCTGATTTTACGGTAAAATAAGAAAAGTACATTAGTCACAGTAAGTAACCAAGAAGGCCATGGAGAATGGTGGTGGTAAAACAGCTATTGATTTTTGTGAATTCAGGTCAGTCACCGGGAGAGGTTCTTTCCAAGTAGAGAGAGGTAGTTTGCCTCTGGCTGGGTATGCTCATGTTGTCATATTTCAGATCTCTGCTCATGCTGATGATCAAGCATAGGCTTCTACTTTCACCTCCAACAATTAAAACCCTATGGCTCTCAAGATGGACACCCTCAGCCAACCAAAAATAATGCAACTTCTAGTAATCTTTGTGGAAAGCAACTGATCAACACATCAAGAACAAAATAAAGGATGTGTACAAACTTTGGCCCAGTTTTTAGAATTGTAGGAAAATAAAGAAAAATTCCTACATTGACACATCACAATATTATAAGGAAAAATTGAAAAATTGAGAGTAACAAAAGCAATACAAAAATAAATCAACTCTTTCTAGCACCATTGTATGCATATTTGCCTCTGATTTAACTTCTATTTTGACATGCAGGAGAGAAAGTAACAAGAGATAGTGTAAATGATGATTCAGCTCAGCACACTGTTCTCTCTGCTCTGGATGGACAATCCCCATTTATGCACTTAAACCTAAGATGGTGTAGTCTTTGCTGTCCTGGCCTTGCTCTGTAGACCAGGCTGGCCTCAAACTCACAGAGATCCACCTACTTCTGCCTCTTGAGTATCGAAATTAAAGGCACTACCACCACCAGGCCTAAATTGGATGGTATGAGAAGGTAGGGCCTTTAGGAGATAATTGGAGGATTACGATGGAGCCCTTGGAATGAGATTAGTGCTCTTATAACTAGAGAAGGGAGAATTCTTGCTTCCTTTCTCTCTTCCCCTCCACTTGGTGAGAAAAATAGGAGGAGGTCTGTCACCAGAAACCAGATTGCCTGGTATGTTGATGTTTACTTCCTAGCTTCCAGAACCCAATCTACATTATGCTGTTACACAGCCCAAAGTAAGGTACCTCCCCTTTAAATTTTATGTTACAGGGGACATTGATAGAACTTTGGAAAGAATTGTAACTCCTTAAATAACCCTCCTTTGAGCTACTAGGGAATATCTTATTCTATGAATGTGGCTTTAAGAACATTCTGTTCCAGCCAATGAATTAATTCATTCTCATTCAATAAACAGTGACGAGGAATAAACTTTACCTGATTGGGTTTATGTCTTAATTATTACATTGCTGACTTTATAAATTAAAACTCATGTGTGGTACAACTTCATCATGTATAGACAGGATGAAATAATATGCCAACATTACCAATGCATATATGTAGAAAAAGAATGACTAAATAGATTTATATGACTATATATTACTGAATAACAAAATTGTTTTCTGTATACAAAAGAAAAAAACACAGAAGAAAGAGTTATTTGACATCATAAAATAAATTTTAAATTATTACATCAAAAAGGAGTGAAATTTAAAGGTATGCAACTCATTGTGGAGGGAATCAAAGTGTTGTTTGTTTTGAAATATAAAGTAATAATAAGGAAAAAAAACAGCACTCAGACAGACTTACATAGACATGAGTGATGAGGAAGCACATGTAAAATGCAATCACTAATATTTAAAAGATAAGTATTTCAGAGTGCGAAATATAGGAGAGTTCATAAGCTTGAGAGAAGAGGGAAAATGGGAGGAGGAGATGTGTCTTAGCAAAGGTTTCTATTGCTGTGAAGAGACACCATGACCACAGTAACTCTTTTTTTTTCTTTATTAAGGATTTTTTATTCATTTGCGTATCAACCACAGATCCCCCTCTTTTTCTTCCTCCCGCCCTCCCCAGCCTTCCCCACCAATCCACTCCCCATTCTTTCTTCCAAAAAGGTAAGGACTCCCATGGGGAGTCAGCAAAACCTGTTACATTCAGTTAAGGCAGGCCCTCCCCACTGCATCAAGGCTGTGTGAGGTGTCCTACCATAGGTAATGGGCTCAAAAAAGCCAGCTAATACACCAGAGATAGACCCTGATCCCACTGCCAGGGGCTCCTTAAACAGACAAGGTACAGAACTGTCATGCTTATGCAGAAGGCCTAGTCCAGTCCCGTGGAGGGTCCACAGGTGTTGGTCTAAAGTTCATGAGTCCCCACTAGATTGGTTTTGTGAATCTGTATGTTTCCCCATCATGATCTTGATGCCCTTGCTCATAAAATCCCTCTTCCCTCTCTTCAACTGGACTCCTTGAGCTTGGCGTGGTGCTTGGCTGTGGATCTCTGCATCTGCTTCCATCAGTTACTGGATGAAGGCTCTATGATGACAGTTAAGGTATTCATCAATCTGATTACCAGGGTAAGCCATCTCAGGCACTCTCTCCACTATTGCTAGTAGTCTAAGCTGGATCATCCTTGTAGATTCCTGGGAAATTACCTAGCACCAGGTTTCTTTCTATCCTCATGATGTCTCCCTCTATCAAGATATCTCTTTAATTTCTCTCTCACTCTGTCTCTGTTCCAGCTTGACCATCACATTCCCTTATGTTCTCATCCCCCATCCCCTCCCCTCTATTGCTCCCCTGCACCCCCAGTTTACTCAGGAGATCTCATCTATTTCCCCTTCCCAGGGTGATCCATGTGTTGCTCTTAGGGTCCTCCTTGTTAGCTAGCTTCTCTGGAGTTCTGGATTGTAGTCTGGTAACTCTCAAAAATAAAATATTTATTTGTGGTGGCTTGCTTACAGTTCAGAGGTTCAGTCCATTATCATCATGGTGGGAAGCATGGTGGCTTTCAGGCAGACAGAGTCCTGGCTACATCTTCATTAGAAGGCAACAGAAGGTAGATTGTGACACTGGGCAGTATCTTGAGCATAGGAAACCTCAAAGCTCACCCCCACAGTGACGCACTTCTTCCATCAAGGCCATACCTACTCCAACAAAGCCTCACTTCCTAATAGTGCCACTCCCTATGAGCTTATGGTGGCCAATTACATTCAAATACCACAAGAGGTAATGATATAAATACAGTATTTATGCATGACATTCCTAAAAAATAAAATATTTAAATAAAAATCAGAGCTTACAGTGCTCAAGACTTGAAATAAGACATTATAACATGTGGTACATTTGATCATTAATGTGGAGTGCAACAGAGCAGGAGGCACAGGTGGACAGTGTTTAGTGTGGGATCTTAAAGCATGCATCAGAGACAGCTCAGTGCTAAACTAGCTTGTGAGCACACCTGGAAAAACTAAAGGAGTGATCCACACAGGTGGGTGGGAATGCACATGAGGCAGACATCAACAGGGCCCATATTGTGGAGAATGTGGTCCTTGTGTTACAGCCACAATGCCAATGCTGCTAAAGCAAAGAGAGAAAGCAGAACAAGATGAAGACAGACATTAAAAGTGAGAGGCAGAAAGTGGGCAGGGATCACAGAGGAATAACAGATTACATGAACATTCTTTTGGGCTTTTATTCTGATAGTGAAGGGAAAGTACTAGAGTGATTTGACATTAGTTTGAGTTGCACTTTAAAGTGAGCATTCTTGGTGAAAACAATAGTATAAATGCTAACCGTTATTAATAACTAAGAATAGCAGTTAGGCTACTACATAACATGATTAGCTTTGGAAGGCAGATGGTAATAGTCACAGGGTCTGGGGATCAGACAAACAAGCTGTGCCGATGTGTTTCATGTGTCACGTGAAGAAGTCAGTTATGAGTAAAGGGTTTTATTGAAAAAACTGACTCAAGTTTGTTATCTATTTTTGGAAAAGAGAAGTACTATGTACTGGGGTTTATAAAAGAGCAAACACAGGGGTAAAGAGGAAGAGCATCACAGACTGACTTCAAGCACGTTCATCTGAAATGCCAGATGGACAACACAGCGTTCAGAGTAAAATGAGAACTTAGAGAAATTGGGGTTCAGATGAGGTTCAGTTTGAAAGTTAAAAATCAGCTTGTTGTAAAAGACATGTATTTCAAAGATATGGCAGCAGATCTGAACACTGAGTAGGGAGTATCTCACAAATAATATACCACACTGAGGGAGGATGAGAGGAGAGGAAAGGAAGCTCTGAAGGAATGGATAGAAATTTGTAAGGTAGTCTAGAAGAATATGGTATTGTGGAGGCCAACAGAATGGTTAAGGATGAGCAAGAGGTATGCTGTGTGTAGGGATAAAATTACAATAACAGGAAGCTGCCCACAGGCTAGAACAACGTGGGCCCTCATGCTGGCCATATGAGGTGTTTTGCTGGAATAGGGAGAGCAGAAGTCATTAGTGTGAGTCTAAGATGGAACTGAGAAATTTTATAAAATTATTACTGTTCATTCTTCAAACAGGTCAACATCCTCATATGCAGACTTGGATTAAAACAAATTGACAAAATGGATTTAATAGCTTAGACCTTTAATCCTAGCACTTGGATGCTGAAGATAGGAAGATCTTTGTGAGTTCAAGGCCAGCCTGGTCTGCACCCTGAGTTCCAGGTCTTTCAGGCCCACATAATGAAAATTGGTTTGTTGTTGTTTGTTTTGCTTTGTTTTTACATAATTTATAGGACAATAGGATGGGTGAATGCAAAAGGTGATTCTTTTTGCTACGTTAATGGGGAAATTGATGAAATTTTAATGAAGTCTCCACAGTAAATCGTAAGAACTTTATCACTACCTGCTTTTTTCTATGGCAGTAGTAGAGAAAGGCAGTTTTGTCTGTAGGGCATGCATGCCAATGATTAGAAAGGCATTATGAAAGCTGGTGATATGGCTCAGTGGTAGCATGCTTGACTAGCATGTACAAGGCTACAAAGTAATACTGTCTCAAAACAAAACTATCATGAAGAAGTCACTGCATCAGCAACTTTCACACAAATGCTTAAGAGAAAAAATTAAATTACTATGGTAAGTTATTGTATTTGAGGATTCTGATGAACAGTGTCTCATTTTCAACCTCTCCAGTAGGCCTGAAACTGTTTAAAAATAAAATAAAAACAAAATTAGATAAAAATATGAAGCTATCTTCAAGTAACAGATAAAGAAGGCGGTGGAGAATGAAGGACTCAGCCAAGGAACAGTTGCATCCTTTTTCTTTCATGATTTCCCAGCCAGTCTCTCTAACTTGTTAAACCATTTGCTTAGAAGCATTTCTTTCTGCAGCGATGTAACTGAGTCTTCTCCCTCTTCTCTCTGTCTTTTTTCACTCTCTCTCACTTGAGAGTAAATATTAGAGGATATGTGAAAAACAAATCTATTGTCTCCTGGGTTTTCAGAGCATGTCTGGATACTAAACGGCATATTTTAACTCTAGGCTTTTAAAATTACTTTCTTAATCTTTGTGTTTACAAGAAAACTTACTGAATTTTTCTCCCTTTCAATCTAAAAGGATTGCATACTCTCCATACAATTAGTTCTTCATTGCTTTGCAGTTGTTCATTAATAAAATCCTTTCTCATTCTGCAGTTGTTCATTAATAAAATCCTTTCTCGTTCTGATAGTAAAGCCATTCTTAGTGTTACTGAAATCTAAAGCCGTGATCATAGCCCATGAAATGAATAAATCCAAAGCAACTTGATAAAATTTTGTGGGGAGATGATTCTGGAATCTTCAGATAAGCCACTTAAATCTTAGAGCTTATCACACCACAGTCTTCCCTCCACCTCCTGTCGCTGAGCCCTGAAAATGTAAGTATGGTATTAGAGAAAGGCAAAAATTTGTAATGATAAAACAGAAAGTGACAGGAAAGTCAGGTGTCTAGACTGAGCTGGACATGGTCCTGAAAGACTGATGTGTCCGCTAATGGACAGTCACTGGCAATGACACATCCCAAGCAGAAGACTGGTGTCAACTCTGAGTCATACAAAAACAGTCTGATGACAGTGTAAAGAATGGACCGGGGAATACTCAGTAAAATTTTAATGCAGAAAACCAAGTGCAGTTGGATGAGAGGAAATGAGATCTTGGGTGGTGAAAAGAATGGAAGGTAAAAGCAAGGTGGTGCCTTCACTCATGACAAGCCCATAAATGATTGTTCTTGACAGAAGAGTGAAACCCAAGCTCCATTTCATTAATTTATTAATGTCTTGCACCTGCTGCATACATTATTCCTGCTTCCATATTGATTCATGGTAATGTATGCACACCGGCACACAGATGCCCTGCTCCTTTGTCATTTGGAGGTGATCTCTCATCTTGGCTCCCCTGCCATGGAGAAAGACCCCATAGGACATGGTTCTCTAGCATGAAATCCCTCTATCCTAGTGCTCTCAATCTTCCCAGACCTGTCAAAGATTTTACTTCCCCATATAGTCCTCCAGTGATCCATATAAATTGGAATGAAAGCTAGCAAGATCCCATTTTTTCCCGGTATAGAAAGTGAAAGAGCATAATCCAAACTTATCCTCAGCTTCACCTTCGCTCAGTGAGGTTAAGGCTCCTCTTTTAGCTTTCATTCCTTTCTGGGAAAGAATGTGGGTAAGGGATATTGGAGAGACTTACTGAGAACATTTAGTGAGACAATTTGAGAAATGCTCAAAATCATAACGAGTACGTAAAAACAACTCAATAAATGTTAGCCAGGCATAATAATAGTAAGCGCAGTGATCAAATTTATATGAATACTATTAATACATTTTAGGACTCATAATTATCATGGGCATTATAAACTGAAATTTCATCATTATACTGAGATCTCTCATCATAAGGCAATAGAAAATTTGCTAACATGGAATTAACTTTTGTATAGAGATTCTGCCTTGTGAGTATGTGGGTGGTTTAATCTACCCACAAAAGGGCATGGTCCTTCACTTGAAGAGGTTTTTCTCACTGCCTATTGGTTGAACCCAGAAATTACCCTGGCAAGGGTAGACCAACAACAGAAAAGTATACAAATCTTACCTGGTGTTAATACTTTTACACATATAGGAGCAGTCTTAAATGTTTGGTTTCTGTTACTGTGATAAAAAAATCATGACCAAAAGCAATTTAAAGGAAGGAATGGTTTATATGACTTACAATTCCAAGTTGCAGTCCATCATATAGAGAAAATATGCAACAGTTCAAATAAACCAGCCAAAATAAACCCATAATCTTGAGCAAAGAATCTCCTGAACCTATGCTGCCTGCTTACTGTTTTTATTTGGTTTTCAGCTAGCTTTCTCCTAATGATAATTATGTTCTAATAAACAACAAATCAACATGTTAGGTTTTTTTTGCTGCTACATACAAAATAACTACAAATTTATCATTTTTTATATTTCACAGTTTCATAACATCTGCACAAAGTATTAGTTTATCCTGAAATGTAGTCATTTAACTGTGCTACATTTTCATCCGGAGGCTCCACTGTGGAAGGATCTATCTCTAAGTTTCCTCAAGTTGTTAAGAAATTCATTTTCTAGCAGCTATGTAACTTAAGAATAGTCGATGGGATGGGTTTAGACAGACAGATAGACAGACAGATAGGAAGAAGAGGAAGAGGGGGAAGAAGAATAGGAGGAGGAGGAGAACAATATAAGGGGATTTGTGCTTTACCACAGAGGCTTTATGAATGTAATTACCACTACAGAGCAGTACATAGCGTCGGGATCATCAATTTCATAGCAATTTGGGTATTATTAAACAATGTGCGTGTGTATGCTGTTTTGTTTTAACTTGATTTTGTTTTTATAAAGTAATGGTAATGTAATGTTTATTACATTAAAACTATTTTCATTTTCTTTCAAATAAGGTAAAATGGGTAAATGCAGAAAATTTGGGATAGGAAGCATTGCTGAAAAGATATGGGAGTTTGTGTGGACTATAAACTCTAAATTAGTCAATAATAAGATATTGTTGCTATAAAACAAACTAAGATGCGATCCCAGGCTCTCACTTTTAGAAATATGAATAAACAGGAGGATAAATGGTTCTGTGTTTCCCTTCACTGAAAAGTCCATGTTTTTAAGGCTATAATTGTCTCCAAGTACCTTATTTAACTTTATTTTTTTTACTATAACATTAATGCTTTGCTTTTATCATAAGTCAGCATATAATCTCTATAGAAAACAGAGAATAGAATAAAGGGAAATTTTGCAATCTAAGTGTCTGAAAATAAGCATCTTAAACATTTTTTGTGTTGGTCTTTTTTGCTTGCTTTTCTCTCTGAATATACCCCTAAGTACATTGTGTACATATCATGCATTATATTCACTTTCAATGTCTTTAACTTAGCATATGTAGAATATTTGTTTCCAGTCCAGATGGAGAAACAAAGACTAAATTTAAATAAACACCTTTTTTGGGAAAAACTGAAAAAGAGGCTATATAGATATGATAAAAGTTCTTAGGTTATTGATATCAAGCAAGAGGAAACAATTCATGAGAGACAGAAGAAAGATGAGAACCTATGTAACTTTTGGCAAATACCAAGGTTCAATGTCAGAACATAGAGAACAGAAACCCATGTTTGAGAGATGCTATAGGGCTGGGATGTAAGGGCAGCACATGGGGGAATGCTCTAAAAGGATGACAGTCACACATAGACAGCTCTATGGGACCTTTCAAAGGCAGTCTTCTAAGAACATTCAGTGAAGTCCAAGTTAGCATATGTCTGTTAGAAATCTACCCGAGGCCAGGCAAATATATTTTTTTAACCAATAAATTCTATAACATATGTGAAATGGACAAATAACTTGGAAGACACCAGCTACCAAAACTCACTCTGTAGCCCCTGAAATTTGAGTACAAAGCTCTAGGACCAATGGATTTTATCAAATGCTGTAAAATATTTAAGAAAGAAACAGTATAAACATAAATAAATAATCATAAAATTGTTCTATGGAATTTTGAGGGAAATTAACAAATTACCTCAAAAGGTATCTATTAATACTGCACATAAACAAGATACAAAAGAAATCAACCATTACCAATAAATCATGACCAAGAAATAATTTAAAAGATAATGCCCACCTCTCATTTTCTCTCTCCAAGCTTGTAGACATCAGCTAGTTTTATAATTCCCCCCTTGTTTTAACCGTTGGAAAACACAGATATTTATACTATGATTAACAGCAGTAGTACAGTTACAGTTATAAAGCACTGATGAAAAGAATTTTATGTTGAGGGTCATCACAACATGAGGACCTGTATTTAAAGGTTGCAGCATTAGGAAGGTTGAGAACCACTGGTTTAAGGTAAGTGAATACACAGTCAACATTTCTTGAAAGACGGCATAAGAACCATATGCATATGAAAACCTTCTCAACATTACTAACCATTGAGGAAATGCAAGTCACATTAAGACACAGCTTCATACCTACTAAGTTGACAGCTATCAGAAACAAATAAGTATTGGTGAGAATGTAGAGAAACTGACAGCTTCACAAACAGCTTGTGGGAATATGAAAGGGCACAGACTCTGTGGAACACTTGGGCATTTGCTCAAAAACTAAATTTAGAGCCGTTGAGAATGGGAAGATCTATACTGCAATTAGAAAGTGGTTGCTTATGCTCTGGGTAAGGACATCTTGAGGGAAATGTGGACGGACTCCTAATTGTATATAGTTCTTTGGGGAGGATTTTAAAGGTCATGAAATTGACTGTGGGTTTACTGGTTTTCCAGACCTGCTATAAGAAAGTGCCACACACAAAATGACTTAAGTAATATAAATCTATTGTCCCCCTGCTGCGAAGGCTGGAACTTTGAGATCCTAGTGTCAGTAAAGTTGTCTCCTTCTCAGGGCTGTGAGATAAATTCCGTTCCAGACCCCTATCCCCTGCATTTAGAGGACCTTTGGTTTCTCTCTACCATCTTTTCTCTAGGAAAATCTTAGTGTCCAGAGTTCCCTCACACATGACAACAACCACACTGGATTAGGTTTACTTAAATCTGATTATTTTGTTAAGACTTTCTCTAATTAAGGCTACATTCTGAAGTACTAGGAACTGGTAGAACAACACGTAAATTTTGAGGGATATGGTTCAGTCTATCACAGTAGCAGTAATTTGAATGACTTTGTTCTCAAAATCTTAAGATTGAACACATTAAATGAATACAGTTTATAGTGTAGGAATTATATTTCAATACAACTCTTATGTAAAAATAAGAGCAAATACACAAAGCTCCTAGATTTCAAAACCATTAATCATTATGGAAATTCAAACCAAATTCTTATGTGATACTACTGAACACTACTAAAATGGCTAAATTCCAGGGAATTAAGGGTAGCAACTAATGGCAAAGATGAAGAGCAAATGGAATTCACAGAAGTTACTGCTTATCAGAGACTGAAATTTTACACTCACTTTGCAAGTGTTTGTTTTACATAAAGTAGAACAGACAATGTCATTCCTAGATAACGTGACACTATGTAAATAAAGAATTTGCTTGTTGTTTGTCTCTGGTTTCAGCATAGAAGTCTGAAGGAACCTCCAAGGCCCAGGAATTTCCTGGTAGTAGAATTCCTTTATCTTGTGGCTCCTTGCACCAGAAGGTATGCTGAGATGATTTACACTGGCTTTTTAGGTGGCTTCGGGATATGAACCCAGAAAAAAACAGGAGATTACTGTTAAAGTGTTAGAACTGAGTGCAGAAACCCAAACTCTCAATCCCTAATGAGTAGCTGGTGAAGGCTGAAGATAGATATCAATCGTGAAATTAGTGATTTAGTTAAGCAGACTCATTCACAAAAGCAGAGCAAACATTTGTAATAGGTGAAGTTGTCACCTGGACCCCTGAAATCAACACTGGTAGTTTGTGACACACTACCCCACTCCCACACAAAAAAGTGAAGCCAGTTCATCCTGGAGCATTGGGAACACCATGTCTGCTTGTTCTCAGACCTCATCTCATGTGCTGTTTCTGTTGACTCACTCCGGTTTGTATCTTTGCTGTAATGAAACTGAAATTTAAGTACAGTATTTTCTGTGTTCTGTGAGTCCTACCTCAGAATTCACAACTTGAGAAGGGAATGGGAACACAGTTTGTAGTCAAGTGTCTGTGAATCCTTAAACATGTATCTGGCATCCTAATTGAAGAAAGTCAAGAGAACTTTGGCTAGATTCTGGATAGTGAGCATCAAAGTTGCATTGGACACCCTGAAACTAAAAACATATCAATGATACTCTTTTTCTGCATTCTTATTACAGCTGTAAATATTCCCAAGTGGAAATAACCACCCATAATGAAAGACTGAATAAATACTGATATGCCTATCTAGTGCAATATTAAATAAAATCGGAAATAAATACCGAACACCCTCAAGTAGATGGTATCATTCATCAAAAAATGTTATTTCCTTCTTTATTTTAATTGATTTCTAGAAATTTCCCCTATATTCCTTAATAAGTTGCACATGGCATTACTGTGGCACTAAGACACAGTAAGAATAAAATTATTTGGTATTTAAGTATCTTTATTCTATAAGTTGTCTTATCTGTGATGTCTCAGTCCAAATAAGGAGGGAAAATTTCTAAGTCATAAAAGTAAGTAGAACTTTGATTTCATTCTTAGTATTCTAGAAACACGAGCAATATCTTGTCTTTCAGAGCTTTAAGGTATTTTCACATGAAACCCTTCATCTCGGTCTCTACTGACCAGACGAAAAGCAGAGTGAGACTATTCTTTGAGGATCCGGCTCAATCATGTTGGTTCTAAGCACTCAGAATCTCTTGCCTTGAATTAACTGAGAAACATATTGACCCTCACTCCATAACTTCTTTATAATTAAGAAATGCTTAAAATGGTAAGCATTCCACAGATGAGTGAATTCTCTTTTCTTGAACAAGAGAAGTTGCATCATCAAACTCCAGTACTACAATAGAATATCATGTTCTACATGAACATCAATCAATATTATTTAAGTATTTTCTTCATTTCCCACTTTTCTAAGACTTCAAATAATCCTCTTTCAGGTTCTTATCCCCCAAGACCACAGCAGGACCTGTGTTACCTTCAGATATGGTTCCTAAAAGGAAATCCAAAGAGCTCCTACTCACAGGACAGATATAAACATTAAACCATGAAATTATTCTGAAAGTTAGAGCCAAAGAAAGCACTTACCTGGATGATAAGAAAGGGGAAGTAGCAGGGTATTGGACATATGGTCCAACTACACTGTAGATTTGCAAGTACATGGTCCTGTGTAGCCTATTATAATACAACGTTTAAATAAAAAGACTGATGATACACTAGAGCATATGGGAATGGAAGAATCAGAAAAGATCTCCAGTACAGACCCAGCCGAGAGAAGGAAAGCATGTAAAGGTCAGTAAAGACACTCTCTGACTTGATTTATCTTTAAAAGCAAAGTATTGTTGCCTGGGTTCATTCTGTAATCAGCTTGTAAGAGATCGCATTTTGGACCTTAACACTGTTAAAGAGAAGCATAGGCAAATTGACATCTTGATGAGTTTATATGAACATTCACCAATCCATGAATTGGACAACACCATACTGCAAGCAGTTTACCCCAGAAAGGGAGATGGAGAAAGAAACATTTATGAGGTGTTTTAGAAAGCAAGACAGAGGGAAAACAAAAACAATTGCTGTGGATATCGCTCTGTATAAATAAAACACAGATTGGCCAATAGCCAGACAGTAAGTATAGGCAGGACTAACAGAGAGGAGAATTGAGGGAACAGGAAGGGAAGGGAGATACTGCCTGCAGCCGCCACCAGGACAAGAAAGATGTAAGGTACCAGTAAGTCATGAGCATTGTGGCAAAGTATAGATTAATAGAAATGGGCTGAATATAAGAGTAAGAGCTAGACAATGATAGGCCTGAGCTAATGGCCAAGCAGTTTAAATAATATAAGCATCTGTATGTTTATTTTATAAGTGGGCTCCAGGACTGGTGGGGCTTAGGGGGAGCTGGAGAGAAATTCTCCAGCTACAAACAATAGATGGACTAAAGTTAGAGATCAGCAGTCAGCATCGACTTGATTAAGCTGTAACTTCTTTCCACGCTGCATTGAATCAGTCTTCAGTATGCTCAAGGGAGAGCCCAAGGTGCCAGAGTCATCTAAGACTAATGACCTCCCAATTTATTTATAATGCAGAGTACTGTACAAAGTCCTGGTTTTAAACAGTAGTTAGTTCATGCAGACTCTCAAAGGTATCCAAGAGAAGCAACAGCTGATCACGAACAGACTCTTAGAACACACTTCTCTCATTGGGTTGCCATTTTGTCAGACCAGTATTGAACTGAACAAAGACCTCAGCCATTTCTTGTTTGGTCTCCCCCTCTTCTTTATTTTCCTGTTCACTTTCCTTGCAGCTTCTTGGCTTTTTGCTCCTTTATCCACTAAATTCTCATGCTCTGGAATCTCCTAGACTGTAGACTCCAGTGTATAAAACATTCACTGTACCACCGAGCCATACACACCCTCAACTTGAATATTTTGTTTTTTACACAATTGCTTCTCATACCAAAATCAAAACCAAAACTTGTGATATTTTGCAAAAAGCTATCACCCCCCCCCCCCCCCGTTTTGGTGAACAGACAAATCTGAGGGCTGCCTCTTCTGCTACAGTAGCATTTCATGACTGCACACAGCCGAGTCACTCTTTGAACTTGCTAGTTTGAATTATTTCACTATGTAATGACTTTGCTGCAAACACTTTAAAAAGAATGACTAAATGGGCTTAAGAAATACAGAGGTTGACACTGGTTCTTAAATATCTAGGTAAGACTCACCTTAATGTTGTTATGTCACCCATGTCCCTAAATTCAATTTAAAAATATACTATCATCATTCTTATCTATTGCATGATAGTTGCTAAATATGTTTAAAATGAGAGAAAATGTGGACCTAGGGAGATGGCGCAGAGGTTAAATACACAAGCATGGGAAAGTGAGTTCAGATTCAAGCACTCACATAAATATCCGGGTGTGGCCTCATGTCCCTGTAACTCCAGCACTATAGAGGGCTAGACAAGGTCCTGGGACTTGTTGGATAACTACTCTATCGGAAAAACAGTTTGGGGTTCAATGAGAGATCCAGGAATAAGACAGAGAGTGATAAATCAGGAACCAGACATCCTTCTCTGGACTCCACAATGCTTACATCTCTCTGTATCTCTTTCTCTGTCTCTATCTCTCTGTCTCTATGTCTGTCTCTCTGTCTCTCTCTGTGTCTGTCTCTCCATCTCTCTGTCTCTCTCTCTCTCACACACACACACATACACACAGATCACACCAAAATGAGGAAAGAAAAGAGAGAGGGGGAATTCAAGCCATGGCAATGGTGTTTTCTTGCTTTCCTTATATAACACAATTGGAGGCTGTGTAGATCGGTCTTCTGCAAGTTTAAGAACAACATTAACAAATAGTGCTGCTGATCTTTAGTGTGTGTACATTCAAAGTTAAAAGCATTTTTATCCTTCTGTTCACTCTTCTTTTCCTTTCTCGGCTGTATTCCTGTTTTACTTTAGGGTTTAATGACTTTTCCCCTGTGAAGTCCCTCCCTTCACTGATCAAAAGAGAACCCAAGCTAAATATCTTATGTAGAGAAATATTTCGAAAACTGTGTGACCTGCTATGGAAAGCTCTCTTTTTTACTGGCTTTTTGCTTTAATAGAGAAAAATAAAAACAAACTATGAGTATAAATTCTCTTGGAATTCCCAGCACCATATGCTTCTTACTCATGGACACAACCTCATTTATACAAAGTTATAACTCAAGGAAGATAAAATCCACTTAAAACAACAAAAATTAAATATTACATGCTGGCCAAGAAGGAGAGCCAGAAAAATGGCTCAGTGGGTAAAGGCGCTTGCTGATAAGCCTGGTGACCTGAATTCTATCCCAGGAACCAACAGAGAGGAAAGGGGAAAGCAATTCCTGCCAATCATCTTCTGACTTTCACATGTATGCAGTGACACACTCATCCCCCCTCCCCCCCACACACGAGTAAATAATTTCATGTTTTAATTAATAAGAGAAAACTGGCCAAGAAGTTTGATGGCCTATCCATTTGGAAATTTGCTTTCTATATAGTGTCTTAGTCTTAACGTTCTATATTAACATGAAAGCAGAGGGGAATCAAATTCAAATCCATTTCATGGCAGGACTACCACCAGCACAATAAAATTTAATGGCTATCTTTTAAGTTTGGAATGAGTCATTCAGGGGAAAAAAATTCAATTTATTTTTTCAAGCTGCTGTGTAAAAGATAGAGAGGAAAACCAACTCTGTCCTCAAAAATCAAGGAAAGTAGTTTAATAGGCAGAGTACTTGTCATTTGACCAAAAATCCCTCATATTTCTACCAGAGTCAAGATAGAAAAGATCAATTCAGCCTTTTAAAGAAGCAATGACTCAGAAAACCAATCACATCAGGACAGGGCCTGCTGTTTAAACTGCTTAGATTTTACAAGGTGCTATTAGGTATACTTAAAGTTGATTGGCCTATAAATTGAAAGGAAAAAAAAAAAAAGAGCCGCTTGTGGTAGCTTCATAAAGGAAGATTTCTCTGTGAGCTTTAGATGGCTTTCTTTTGGAGAGGGGGGCAAGGAAATTGTGCTTCATCTCTGTTTGTTCTTTTCTTATTCTCAGGTTTGCTTCTTTCTTGGGGTTCTTTCTTCATCTGGAAACAGTTGGTGGGATACTTGTTCTATTTTTTTTTTTTTTTTTTTTTTGGTTTTTTGGTTTTTCGAGACAGGGTTTCTCTGTAGCTTTGCACCTTTCCTGGAACTCACTTGGTAGCCCAGGCTGGCCTCAAACTCACAGAGATCCACCTGCCTCTGCCTCCCGAGTGCTGGGATTAAAGGCGTGTGCCACCACCACCCGGCACTTGTTCTAATTTTTAAGAGACATTTGAAGCAAGGTGCCTTCTCCCCCACAGATACTGTTCACTCGATCTTTCTATCCATGGCTGATTTCTTTCTGCTTGTGAGTGCACAGTTGGCTTCCTCCACTCCAATCAAACTCTCCATCCCCAGGACAAATGAAGCAATGTATGAAAGGTACTATGCATTAGCTACCAGCTTCTTGAATGTATATAGAATTATATTAATAACTTCTGCATCACTAACTAACTAACAGACCTGAAGGAAGAATGTAAAAGCAAAACAAACAGACTTGTCTCATAGTTTCAAAGAGTTCTCTTCTTTTCTGGTTTCTTGATCCCACGGATTGGGCAGAATATTTTGGAAATGTGTGATGGAGAAGTGTCACATTTCAAGGCAGACAAGAAAACGTGAGAAAGGAAGGGACCGGTGACTAGATTACCCTCAAAGACCTGTTCTTGGTGATCTACTTTCTCCATCTTAACTTCCAACTGCTGAAGTTTCCAGACACTTTCACACAGCACCACCAGCTAAGATCCAAGCTCCCAGCATCTGAGGGACATCTCATATTCAAACATGAACCATTGTTAAAATGTTTATTGAACAAGAACTCAAAAGGGTGTCTTAGAAAACTGGTATGAAGTAGGGACTTAAAGCTCAGGTTTTGACATACAGAAAGTTCTCAACTTAGACTCTCAGTAAGTACAGAACAAGTTTCTTCATCTGTGAAACATTATTGTTGTATGATATTTTGTTCCTGTTCTGACAAATAAGGCTTTCCTGGAGGTCAGAGGGTGGAGCTAGCCACTAGTTAACCATAGAGGCCAGGCAGTGGTGGCACACACCTTTAATCCCAGCACTTGGGAGGAGGAAGCAGGAAGATCAGGAGTTCAAGACCACCTACATGAGGTGCATTTTTGAACCAGTCTAAAAAAGAAACAGAGCCAGGCGATGGAGGTTTACACCTTTAATCCCAGCATCAGGAGGTGGGACTGGAATATAAGGCGGATAGAGACAGGAACATCCTCATTCAGTCTGAGGATTTATAAAGACAGGAGCCCCCCCCCCCCCACCCCATTCAGTCTGAGATTTCCTAGAGGTAAGAAGTCTCTGGTGGCTGGCTGCTCTGCTTCTCTGCTCTTTCAGCTAGTTTTCACCCTCGATATCTTACTCCAGGTTTTTATTGTTAAGACTAACTACGATCACACTTCATATTATAACAGTAACACTACTATTACTGAGAGACACTGGTGAGTTAAAACTGTAAAATGGTGCTCGGTACACAGATATTTCAATAAAAGCTACTACTATAGCCAAAATAAATGAATGTAAACAATTGTTACTTCAGTTTGGGCATACCAAGTTGATAAGAGTTGTGACTGTTAGATCCTTTCAAGGTCCATCCCCGCACTGGTTTTGTGGCTTATAATCTAGTCACAGTACCCTTCCTTCACAAGATGTCAGGGCCCTCCCAGATCGCCATCAGCTAAGGGACACATGCCCTGAAAAGATGCAGAACGAAGTGGGGTGGTTTGAATAAGAATGGCCCCCATAGGCTCATGTGTTTGACTACTTGCTCCTCAGTTGATTGAACCATTCTGTGAAGGGCACCCTTGTCAGGCAGGGAAACTAACAAAGAAGTGAGAATGGAAATTTGGTTCAGATTGACTTCATCAACTTGGATCAAACCTAGAGAGTCTGATGCCAGGTGGATCATTGTCAGCATATTTAAAACACAGTACAATTGGAAGTAAAAAGTTTCCAGGCAGCAATCATTCCAATTCCAGGTGCACAATAGAGATGTGACTACATAGAAACTCCTTTGCAAAGTATATGTGACCATGAGGGTGGGTTCTGTAACTAAAAGGCCTAGAATCTAGTGTGGTCTGAGCAAAACATCATGGAGGTCAGCAGGCCTCTACATGTGGCATCCCTCTTAAGGATGAATTCTGTTCACTGGGAGCTGAAGATAATGATCTAGGGGAAAAACAATGTAGGATAAACAGTTTAGGTGAGGTCTGCCTCCACAGATAGTAAAAAGGTCACCAGGTCATTAACAATATCCACTCCCAGATTTCCTGGCAGGAAAACAGATATTTTATCTCCTCCATTGAGAAGAGGCCCCTGTGTGTTTAACATTCCGGGTTTCTCCAGTGATCTGAGGGCTCAAAGCATTTTATGCCCCAACAGTTTGGAAGGATTAGGAAGTGCAGCCTTGTTGGAAGAAGTTTGTCACTGGGGGTGCTTTGAGGCTTCAAAAACCTATTTTAAAACAAAACAAAACAAAACAAAAAAAGCATAATTTCTTTATTGATTCTTTGAGATTTTCACATCGTGCACCCCAATTCTGATTATTTCTCTGTCCCCCTATATCTACCCTTCACCCTTGCAGTGACCCGTCCCCGCAAAGAAAATTTTTAAAAAATTAAATAAAATTAAAACCAAACCAAGCAACCAAACAAACAAACAAAATCTCTTCACTCTCCCATCTTTCCTGCCTTTCCAACACCTCTTTATTTGTTCTAGTGACACTGGGTGCCACCTTGCATCATACATTATACCCTTTTGTCCAATCAGCTTTACTGACAAATGTTCATTGCAGTCTGGTTCAAGGCCTCTGCTTTCTGGCACACCATCATCACTGGATCCTCACTGAAAGTCCCCTCAGATATCCTGTGGCCCACCCAAATGGAGATCCTTTTGGTATCATTCCTCAAGATCACTCCCTTCATGAGTTCCAGTGGGTCATCATAGATGGGGTAGATATTAAGGTGGGCCAACCCAAGGCCCTGGATGTGGGTCTGGGTGGTAGCTGAGCTGGTCAGTCTGGGATACTGGGGCCGCTCCCCTCAGGTGAGGGGCAAAGCCAACTCTCCTACACCCATTCCATCAGGGCCAGTTCTCCCAAGTCCGTAGTGAAGGGTGGGGTCATTTATCCTAAGTTCTGGGGGCCAGCACTCCTGTGAGAGTCAGGGCCAGCTCTCTTGCCACAATGTCCAGAGAGGGCAGGGCCAGCAAAGGTCGTGGCCAGCTCTGCTTAGACCTCTGATTTCATCATGCGTGGTTCTTACGGCCCCCTGTGGTAACACACACCCCAGACATCAACACAGACCCCAGCTGCAGCAGGGCCATACAGATCTGAATGGCCTGCATCGCTACCCAGTACCATGGTGACATCCAGGCCAGAGCTGTAGCTGAGGGCCATGTCTTTGTCTGTGACCTGACTGCAGCCGGGGTCTGGGTTGATATCTGTGGCTCCTGTTACCATCGAAGGCCATGTGGATGCCCAGGGTCTGGGCCACCACCTGGAGTCTGGTTGGTGTCCAAAGACCACGCTACTGGGGCCATACCAAACTGAGTAGCCTGCTCTGCCACCTGGGGCAATGGTGACATTCAGGTCCTGCTTCTGCCGAGGACCATGTCTGGGTCCATGGTCCTACTACAGCTGGGTTCTATGTTGAAATCCAAGGCCCATATTGCCACCAAAGGATACATGGAAGCTGGGGGTCTGAGCCACAACCTGTGGCCTTATCGGAGTCCAGGGACCATGCTACCACCAGAGCCATGCTGATCTGAGTGGCCTGTCAGGCCAACAGGAACCATGGTGTCATCAAGGCCTGAGGTGCTGCCGAGGGTGATGTCTGGGTCCATGACCCTGCTGCAAAAACCTACTTTCATCCTCAGTGCTCTTTGCCTCCTACTTATGGACCACGATGTAAACTCTCAGTGGATCTCCTAACCATACATGCCTTTTTTCTACTATCATAAACGCTAACCCCGTAGAATCACACAGCCAAATTCTTTTACAAACATCTTGATCATGGTGTTATCCTAGGAATAGAAAAGACACCGAGTCTCCCCCAGACTCGGCAACCTTGTTCCATCCCTTTACCCTCTATCTTCAAGTTTAAAAGAATATTCTGGATATCTGTGGTGAAAACGCTTTTCCACCATCAGGTTGAATAATCAGGTTAATTTTTTATCATTTAAGGTTTTGCCTTAGTTTCCCGCATGTTCTCTTGCTGCAATATTCACAAACATCACTACCCATGGCTGACCCAACTTTTATCCAAACTTATTCACAGTTCTGCTAAAAATACACTCTTCTGTACTTTTATACTTCCATCTACAGATACCTAGATTGTCACTTGTATTTACTGAAGAATATGACTGACAGTTCATTATCTCTCTCCTTTTACAGGGTATCATAGGACTCATCAGTAAAATAAATCCGAAGACAGCTTAAGTTATCCTCAGAACTTTCCATTTCTATCTACAAGATCAGCATAATGAGCTTGCTTTATTATTCTTGAACTTTTCACTCGACTTCACCTATAGATACTAACTGGACCCTAATTTTTTTTCATTGTACTTCACAATGTTTTTTGTTTCCCAAAACAGTGATTAAAGAATATTATGTGTTCTAAGATTTAAATGATGTTGAATGTCCTATAAATTGAACTTTAAATGATTCTGAGTGTCTTACAAATATGGTAAATTGTAAATTTTCCACTGTAAATAATGCACAATGCTCAAAGTGAGATACTTGTTAACCATTTACACATACAAAGCTCATTATGTTCTCTTTAGAAAACAGTTGGTAGCTTCCTTACTTTTCAAACTACCTGATTATATAAGATTTCCAAGCAAAACTTTCTTGTTTTCAACCAATAACTCAATGCTTTGCATTATGGGTCATTCTTTGGGATTAAATAAGGGCTTTCAATCTTTTTTTGTATTAATTTATTTGTTTATTTTAAAAGAAAAAAGTAAGGACTGGAGATATAGTTTTATAGTAGAGTCTGTCTAGCATTAGAGGCCCTGAATTTAACTTTCAGTATTTCAATAAATAAATTACAGCCAGTTGTGGTGGCGCACACCTTTAATCCCAGCACTTGGGAGGCAGAGGCAGGCGAATCTCAGTGAGTTCGAGGCCAGCCTGGTCTACAAAGTGAGTTCCAGGAAAGGCACAAAACTACACAGAGAAACCCTGTCTCAAAAAAAAAAACAAAATTAAATAAATAAACAAACAAACAAACAAACAAATAAATTGCAAAAAAATTATAGTTCTTACTTACTTCTAGAACTAATATAGACATACCTTTAATATGAAAAATTGTTTCATGTCCAAAATGGCAGACATCAGGCATTCCAATCTGAAGGTTTATACCAGCATTATATAACCCATTTCCCTCCCCCTCTTAAAAAAAAATTTCCAGTAAGACTACGAAGAATTTCCTAAAAGGGAAGTATGTAATTTCTGCTTTCTGTTGTAACTGTAATCTTCACAAGAAGCTCAGGAAGGTGACATTGTCACCAAAGAGCATTCCCATCATCTCTCTCAAGGGAAAATAAATGTCAGTTGTACTCAGCCTAGAATTATATTATTTTTGACTCCCTTCATTAATCAAAACTGAAACATTTATTGATGTGGTATTATAAAAAATAAAATACTTGAACTAGGGAAACATTAGCAAGTTGGAAATCCCTAACATCTTGCAATGTGTTTAAATGTCTCTCTGGAGGTTTATCTGGAATTCGTGTTATTAAGATTCTCTTTATGTTCCTGTTTTCTGCTTATCCCCTATTGACCAATTGACATTCCCAGCCACCAAAAGGCCTTCCTCTTGCTTCTGTTCAATGCATGAGAAGAAAACAAACAACAAATCTCCAGTCCTCTTTCCTTCTCTACCTTAGAGAAAGGAGAAAGTATTTGTTTTTTCTAGAGAACTACTTTCAACTTAGCAGCTTTCTACCCGAATGCCCTGGTTTTTGTTTGTTGTTTATTTGTTTGTTTTGTTCTTTTGCTCTTTTACTCTTTGGGGGGGTCTTCCATCCAGCTACCAAATAAATACACATGGAGGCATATTCTTAATTACAGATGCCCAGCCTTTAGCTTGGCTTGTTTATTGCCAGCTTTTCTTAACTTCCAATGACCTCATCTACCTTTTGCCTCTGTGCTTTGCCTTTTCTTATTTCTGTATATCTTACTTTCACTCTTACTCCACGGCTGGCTGGGTGGCTGGGTGGCTGGCCCCCTAGTATCCTTTTCTCCTTGTTCTCTCTCTCCTGCTTTTCTTTTCCTCCCAGATTTCTCCTTCTGTTTATTCCCTATATGCCTGCCAGCCCCACCTATCCTTTCTCCTGCCTCACTATTGGCTGTTCAGCTCTTTATTAGACCATCAGGTATTTTAGAGACACAAGACAGCACAGTTTCACCTAGTTAAGCAGATACAACATAACCAAAGGTAACATACCTTAAAATAATATTTTACAACAATGTCCTGTGTGTTTGTGTAATCTGTACATAGCTACTCCGGTGAGATAAAGAATGATACAACTGTATCTGATTGACTTCTAATGACCCACACTAAAGGATATTGCTGATATTGTCAGATTTCTGCATCCTGGATTCTTTTGTCACTGTACAAACTTCTGCCAACTTAAATGACCTCCAAATTCTGTTCTAAACCATCCCATTCACTATATGTATTCTAATAAATTTGGCTCATATTATGGATAATGAAATACTTGCATGTGGTTAAATGCAATGAAAGTTGCATTTATTTTTATTATGGCCTAATAACAGTGAAAGTAGAAAATCACAGTAGAATTTATTTGTTTACAGTCACAAATGGCAAGGCCCATATTCTGCATAAGCTGTTAATACTTGCTTGAGTATTAAAATCTCAATTACATTTTTTTATTAATATTACTTTTTAGTTTTGTATGCAGGGTTTCACTATGTGATGCTGGCTGGCCTGAAACTCACTATGTAAACCAGGCTGGCCTCAAACTCACATAGATTCTCAGTCCTCTGCTTCCTGAGTACTGGGATCAAAGGTGTATGCCAATACCTAGCTACAGTGAATTCATGATGTTTAATAGATAACAAAACATTCAGTGAGAACACTCTGTGAAAAATAATCACCCTTTTCTTCAAAGTTCACATCTTCCTCTACTGCCTCAGGACTATGAAGAAACCTATTTTGATATGCCTCTTGGTAGTGACTCTAATACCTAGAAATAACTAAATTAAGCATATTCACTTATTTTTTCTTTAGTTCTCACTTATTTGAAAGAAGTAATCAAAGGAGAAATCATAGGAAAAAAACAACTATGAGATTCTTTAATAATTACTCCTGTTAAGTCATCATACATCAACTCTCACAGGTACCATTCACTGCATGAACACTCCCATCTTACAGCAATAATTGATTTTCTGTTTCATCAGTTAAGGGCATGCATATATGTTGGAGAAATGGTATTGAACCAATTTGAGGTATTTATTAATAAATTTATTTTAGTCTCCATTTCTTTTTGTTGATTTCACACATTTATGTAATTTTAAAACTGAAATTTGTCTTTGACTTCAAAGAATGTGACAGCCATCATATCAAAGAAATCAATGACAACATCAGTCTTGGCTATTACAAAACCTGCTTTTGATCAACCAACTAAAATGCTTTGTGATGGGCTCACTACAAGATTTACCTATTGTCTTATAATAAAATCAAAACCCAGGCGCTAACTAGAGACGGCTTATTTTGGTTACGACAAGAAAGGAAATATGAGGGATTTTTCTATGGAGATTATATCCACAAGGTTTGAATATTATTAAGAAAGAAAAAATGTAAAAAATAGTGGATTACTTACATTTACTCAAAAAAATGAAGAAATATAAAATGGAAAATAAAAGCAGAAAATCAACTATTCTACCTTTCGCAGAAAGATGTTTCTCAAATCTCTTTCTCTGTCCACTAAATTTCCTCAAATACAAAATAACGTCTTTGCTTGTTGGTTCCTTTGCTTGGGCAGTCACCAGCAGCCATCTAACAATGGCTAGCTTCACCTAAGTGCTTTGCCAAGTACAGGCCCAAAGATTTGTCCTGGCTCACAAGCATCACATCCTGTCAGCGGAGAAGTAGGTTAGAATTGTAGGATAAGTGTTCATGGCAGTTTGGCAGGATAATTTTGTCTGTTGAATCTGAGAGTCAAAAGGTTTTTGACATACAGTTGTTTTTGTTTTATTTTCCAATAATTCATTTAAATTTTTTTAAATTAAAAATATTTTACTTCCCTCCTCCCCCCGCCCCCCGTGTGTATGTCGGGGGTCGGGGGTGGGGGGTGGGGGTGTGAAGTTAAAAGAACAACCTTTTGGAAACAGTGCTTTTTCCACTCTAGGATCTGGGGACTGAACTCAAGTCATCAGATCTGTGCAGCAAGTACCCCTAACCACTGAGCAGTCTTGTCAGGCCTATTTTCAACTTTAAAAAAAAATATGGATGTAAAGTGCACAAGAAACATGGAAAGGAATAGTCCATCTCCAAGGATGACTTTAAAAACACTGGAATATTCTTAATATTGCTATCTTTAGAACAACTGGAGATGTTTGTTCTTTATACAGTATGACTGTAAAGTAGGAACTATCTTTTTTATTTTATTTTATAATTAATTTAATTTTACATATTAGCCACAGATTCCCCTGTCCTCCCTCCTCCCACCCCCAAGCCTTGCCCTCCAATCCACCCCCCATTTCCACCTCCTCCAAGGCAAGGTCTCGCCTGGGGATTCAGCTCAGCCTGATTCAGCTGAGGCAGGTCCAGTCCCCTCCTCCCTACACCAAGGCTGAGCAAAATGTCTCAGCATAGGCCCTAGGTTCCAAAAAGCCAGCTCATGCACTAAGGACAGGTCCCGGTCCCACTGCCTGGGGGCCTCCTAAACAGTTCAATCTCATCAACTGT
>CABHPQ010148848.1:0-28193 GCA_902168405.1 Peromyscus aztecus | reverse complement strand
TCTCTCTCTCTCTCTCTCTCTCTCTCTCTCTCTCTCTCTCTCTCCCTCTCCTCCCTCCCTCCCTCTCTCCCTCCCTCCCTCCAATCCTCTCTCTCCCTCCCTCCCTCCCTCCCTCCCTCCCTCCATCCATCCATCCCCCCCACACACACCCTTTAACTAATGGCATGATGTAGCAAGACTGTCTTCACCGGATGCCAGTGTCTTGATTTCAGACTTTCCAGCTTCTAAAACTGAGAGCTAGTATTGTTACCATAAATGACTCCTTCTTCACCCATCTCACTCTTGGTCCTCACAGTTATCCTTCAGTAATGCCCATGTTGATTAGTTCCCACAATGCACTTTGTTCCTGCCTGCTTCTCTGCTGCTTGCCTTCTGGTGATTGCTGTTTCCCAGCTTCTCTGTTAGGTGCACTTTCACAGATGCTTCCGGGCAGAGTGGCTAGTTACCTCCTTTTATGTGGTGCTTCTTGATAATTTCCCTGATCCCTTTCCCCGGCACATGTAGACACCCACTCACTTCTATTCTTAATGACTTGTCCTTACTCGACTGTAATAATAATAGTAAGACAACCATCATCCAACACCTACGGTCTAGGGTCCAGTAAAAATATTTTTCATTTACCTGACCCTAGACCGTAGGTGTTTGATGATGGCGTCTTACTATTATTATATTTCCAGCGATCTTCTTGATAAGTTAACAAAGTAGAAGGGAAGAGAAGGTGAGCCTGTGGCTTATTTCAAAAACTATTGATGATGGTGCATTCAGATATAAATATCATTTGGTTTATAAATTATCAAATTTAAGTGGTTTGGCAGTATCCTATATCTTAGTCTACTACAGGGACAAATTTAAGGAAAATTAATATGTGGGATATATATTCATGTATAGTAATAAAATCTTGAATGTTAATATTCCAATCTGAATTTGTGACACTTAAAAACAGTGGCTTTTTCTTTGTATTCCCAGTTTGACATTCTTCAACATGTCTAGATCCTATGCCTAGGGAGTCTTGTAACATGCAAGAAATTTTAGCTATTGCACAAAATTGGGTTTAGAAGATACAGATGCCACAGTTTGGACAAATCACCTACCTACCCATATTTCTATGAAGCCTGGTTTCTTATATTGGTCTTAAGTGAGCATTTCGACTTCACTAACCTTTGTGCATTTGCAGCAGAGGGGCTTGCATGCTGCATTTTTAATGATTTGTCTCACAATGTTTCTGAGGTCATTCCATGGTGGAATGCTATCTCCCTCTACCTCCCTCTGCCTCCCTCATCCTCTCCATCCCTGCCTCCCTTCATCCCTCCCTCTACTTACCTATCTGCACACACACGCATGCACACACACACACACACACACACACACACACACACACACACACCTCGTGAGAACAGGTGTTTTCCAGAGAATGTTTTGATTTACTCTTCAAAGATAATAACATTTGTTTACACAGGCAGAGAGACACTAGAGCCTTCTTCGGGGGCTGGGTCAGTATAGACTTTTCCTGAAGGAGGGTTATGTATACCACTTACGTTGACAGGGAGGCATGAGGACTGAGAAAGGATTGCCGAAGAATTCCTGAGAGGTAGTGTTCTCATCGACCTACTTTAAATATTTAATGTTAAGAGGAGAGACCGCCCTCTTTCCTCCTTGCTCTTTCGTTTTTCCTTTTTTTCAATCTCCTTGTAACACCATGGGGAAGAAATCATCCCAGGCAGGCTGTGCAATCCTATCTCTGTGTCATATGTTGCTTCTTTTTCTATAAGTCAACACACCCCTGTATATTCCTTTCTGTCCTCATGACAGTTGCATCCAGATTCCTAACTGGCAGCATGAGAAAATAATTGCAGCCCCAAATATGGGGACTGTGTCTGTAGGTTACTGAATTAACTTTTTACTAGGGTTTTAAAAGGCATTCAAATAATTATATATGTTGTCATTAAAATATTCATCCCCAAATTTACTTTTACCTGGCCTCGTAATATGATAATTACAATCACTGCCATTATATAGCAATAACCAATCTCCAGAAACTGTTAGGTTCTTAATTGACATAATACTCATCCTCACAATACCCTGTAGGATAGGCATTGTTATCATGCAGGGATGGGGTAGGAGGGCGGGGCATGAGGAAATCAGCTTAGAGAGGACAAGACATTTAAGCTCATAGCCCAAGTAAGCAGCAGAGCTGATAATACAACATGACTGAGGCGCCCAGGCCAAACTCTTTTCCCATACGAGATTGACAGGAAATGTCTGTTTACTCCCAATGATTGCACATGGTAGAATAAAAGAAAATTCAGAATGTTGGCTAAGTCCCTGTAAAATCACATGCTAAGAACCCCCTTTAAGAGCCAGGTGTTTGTCAGATAGTTTTCTAGGGATGATAGGTTACTGATACCAGTGAAAGTGACTCATCTGCCTTTGCAGATGCCCAAGGAAACTTCAGTTGCATGGTGGGGAGTGTGCTCGGTGTTGAGATGAAGGGCCTAGGGTCTTGAGGTACGGTATGAAAAGGGGCATGTTCTCAGAATACATCAAGAAGAGATAATGCCTGAGTAGAGTCTTGCAGAGGGAGTAAGAAGTGATGGCCTTGGTTATCTCTGTCAAAAGGGTGAAGATCACACCTGAGGACTTGCTTCAGGAAGCCAACCCTGACAATGGGTACAGCCATGGCTGTGGCCATTACATGCATAAAACTAAGCAGTATGTGCCTTTCCCCACATCCACCATACTTCTCTTTAATATTTTAAGCATATGTTGTGTGAGATTTTAGATTTGGGGAGGGGGGTATACAAAGACAAATACAGTTTAGCCATCATGAACCACTTATTTTTAATAAGAAAGAGAAAAACTGTATTCCTGTATTTATAAAAGAAGACAGAATGTAAGGTTTCCTGATAAAACAAAAATATGCTTGTAGCTGAAGTTTTCCTGGTCCCGCCCAGCTCCCACGGCCCCACTGTCTCGAAGCCACTCAAACCCAAATGAACACACAGAGGCTTATATTAACTATGAACTGTATGGCCATGGCCTATGGCTCAAGATTTTTGCTAGCTAGCTCTTGTAACTTAACTCAGCCCATTTCTATTAATCTATATGTCGCCATGTGTTCCATGGCTTTACCCGTGTGCCATTACATGCTGCTCCCTGGAATGTCCCACCTAACCTTATTCTGCCTCACCGTTGGCCAAACAGCTTTATCTATCAATCAGTCAGAGCAACACATATTCACAGCATACAGAACAACATCACCCATCATATGCTACAGCACATTGATAATGGGATAGCTGTTACTAAGCAGAAGGATTTACACACCCACCCATTCATCCATCCATCTATCATGGTCCCTGTCCAGTCTGCCAGGCAGGCAACATACTCAAACAACACTCACTATGTGTCAGGTTTCATGGAGTAGCTGGCACATAAACTGACTCTGATGTCCGTGCTGTTTTTAATATCATGGTGGTCATGATAAAGGAAAGAAGCAGAGCCCCACGGCCTACATAAAGGCATAAGGACGGAAAAGCCTGTTTGTGCTTGAGAACAGTGCTTAAGCCATTTTTCGGTAGCTACAGAGACTCGAGTTGAAGGCAGAAGACTATGATGGGAGGCAAGGTTGACTCGGCAGTAGAACAATAAGTATTAGAGAATCCTAAATGGTAGACCTGAGTTTTGGAACTTCTGTGAGAAAGGGGAGTCACTGAAAATCTTTGAGCAAAAAAGTGATGAGATCAGATACTCCGCTTTAGGGAAGCTGTGGGGTTGAAAGAACATTATGGAAGTGGAGTCACACTATGCAGTTAACCTGAATTACTCTGATCAGTTTTCCTAAGGCTTGACCCTATGGACTCGGAGCAATTAGTCAGCACTTATATTCTAAAAAAATATTTATTTTTATTATTTTAAATTGTGTGTGTGTGTGTGTGTGTGTGTGTGTGTGTGTGTGTGTGTGTGTGTGTTGCCCAAGTGGGTCAAAGGCATCAGATCTCCTTGAATCTGGAGTTAAAGGCCATTGTGTGCCACCTCATATAGCTTCTGCAAACTGAACCCAGGTCTTCTGCAAAAGTGGTACGCATTCTTAGCTGCTGAACCATCTATCTAGACCCTGCATTTATATTCTTAACTGCATCTGCCTTCTAGCTGCTGAACATCATGGCTGTTATGTAGTCTCTCTCCTGATTTGGACCCCCAGTCCTTCAGCAATTCTCAATACTGCATTGTGGCTATGATAAAATATGTGCACACCCAAGGCATTATTGTTGAGTATATACAATTATAATGCTGGACTTATTAGAGCATAGGTTTCTAGCCATAGATTTGAAATGTGCTTCTTATTCAGTGTTTCTTTATGGGAAAAATAAAGTAAGCTTAATTCATGTCATTTCAGTGTAAAAGGACTTTTTTAGGGCAATGTCAAGACACATTTTGACATGTGACTGTCTTTGTATGACACATATGGCCCCTTCAGTCCAGCTGTATGAGGCACTGTGCCTGTAAGACATCTTGCTTTGTGTGCCCTGTTGGGCCTCAATGCAAATAAAATGTAGAATGTACTCAAGGCATGCAAACTGAGGGTAAATTTGATTAAATGAAGAATGAAGGGAAAGTCGACCTTTCTAGCCCATGGTTCTGATGTCTTAGCCAAGTTGACTACTACCTAGCCCTTGCCAGCTCTTGGCTACTGGTTTATTGTTCCACCACTTGAGTAGCTTTCTCCTTCAATCTCTGCCTTTTAGAGTCTTGCTGAGTCTGCCTGTCAAGGCCTGTGTTTAAGGTCCCTTGTTGAGCCATCGTGGATTAGTTCAGCCAGAAATACACATGCTCCCTCTGTGAACTATTCTTGTACTTACTGTCAAGGGTAAGAGCTGGGATTTTGTGGTGGGATATACCTGGCTCCAGTGCCAGCTCCTTACAACTCCTGTGACCATAGAATATTATTTAACCACTATAAACCTTAGCTAAAGTTTGGGGACAATACCATTTACCCCCAGAATTATTTTGATAACTAAATGAGATGATGTATGCAGAAAGTTAAGCTTGCTGTTGCTACATTTTATGTGTTCAGGAAATGGTCAATTTGTTTCTTTCTTCTCTGAGAGTAAGTTCTGAGGCCACATGCTATCTCTTATTTATTTTTTGTAGGTTCTTGCCTACAGCAATATCTGAAAGAGACTGTCTTAGTTCTTGCAGCACAGTAAATATTCCATATATATTTAAATACAATGAACTGCATAAAAAAAAAGCTTGACAAATACAACATCAGGCTTTGGTTACAAAGGCCAGTCCCAGGAGGGTGTGTTCCGAATAAGCCCCACCCCAGAGACCAGTGGAAGACCTCTTCCAGGAGAACTGAGCTGTACTTGGCAAGTTCTGGAAGAGAGCAAAGGAAGGCAGGTTCTCATGGCCTATCAGCTCCCTTCTTCCATAGAGATGAAGAGTGAGGCCTGTGGACAGATGCCTGCATTAGGTGGAGGAGCTCTGGCACTGAAGCACGGTGTTCTCAGAGGTTGGCTGGAATGTCGGGGTAGGGAGTAGTTTGAGAAGGAAATGTTCTTCCTACTTGCTTCCCTTGCTCTAGTTGAGAAGCACAGGCTGTCCCCTTTGTGCAGGGACCAGCTAGAAGTGGCCCAGGGTGATGCACCTTGTGCTTCCGGCCCCTTAGGCTCTCTAAGGGCATATGCTGACCTTACTAGTCCACCTGCCGCTTCTCTACCTATGGTCCATTTCATCTCATCTGGTGTCCACTTCATCTTAAAAAGCAGATAACCTCATTGTCTAGCATTCTATCAGTAGGTTGTTGAAGGATTTTGTGTGCTGTAGTTTTGTTTTATTTAATTTTGGATAAGGGCAGCATTGTTAGTAGGGGTTCCTGATGGAGGCCAACTGGAAGGATTCATCTTTGTTAAAGTCTGTTCAAAGTATCTGGACTTATGTATGGGAGTTTCTCCACATGAAGATGGGATCACCATATATTCAGGTACATGTCAGTATTTTGATACTCTGTTTTCTTTCCCTCAGGTAATCTCTAGAATATTGAGTTTGTATTTCATTGATGAACTAGGCATAGTACCCAACCTCCAGTAAACAGCTTCTGTCTTACTTTTTGCTTGGTACTTTAAGCAAAAGTCACTAGAGAGAAATATACATCTCCTAGTCACCCCAGGCAGAAGTGAGTCAGGACCTTTAAGCCAGTATACTGGGTCAGTTCAGTTTCTTCTTTAGCTGATTCACATTGACGTCAGACATACATTCTCCATTTGACTCTTGGCTACTGCTCTTCCCGTTTCTTCGCCAAGCCCCTCCCCACATCTTTATTACCTGCCTGGCCCCTGAAGGAAAGAGCTATGAACCTTGATGTTCTGAGATTTATCTTAGAATCAGGCTAGGCCAGGAAAGCGTGAACTTCACTCTACTGTGTACCTTACAGACTCTGTGTTTGTGAGCCAATTGGTCTGTTTTAGCACCTGTGTGATTTTTTTTTCTCTCTGAAATTTTGTAGAGCTGGCCAGGCCACACCATGTGTGATACTCATTTATAATTATTCACACGTCCTTTGAGCCCTTTGGTATGAAGGCATGGCTGTTGAGGCTGTGAGCAAATTCTTCCAATTAAAATGTGTGCCTGTTGGATAAAAATAAATTGGTGTGATGCTTCCACGTGCAATTAAATTCTGAGCTTGAGTTTTGTGCACCGTGGCATTGGAAACTGGCTTGCAGACGTTGTACAATAATTTAAAAGAAATCGGAGAAACAGGTGAACGAGCTTTTGATATTCCCACCTTAGGGATCCTCCAGAGATGAAGTTGAAACCTTTGTGAGTTCAAAAAGTTTGTGTGAAAAGGAGACAATTTGGGTTCCTCCTGTTCTTCAGGAATCAAGAGAAGCATTCCCATAAGCAAGATACCTAAGAAGGTATAAGAAGAGGAGGCCCTCTAGGTGACTTGGGACAGGTATCCTGGTCCTTTAATGCTGGACAAAAAGTGTCTGGCCTTTCCCTTTGTTCTGTTCTGATTGAGCTGCACAACTTTGGGGTCGGGTTAACTACTGAGCTTATTTTCAGTTAAAGTACCTGTCTTCACTTGAGCCCAGAGAGGATGTCTTCTGTCTGTGTCCTGAGGGTTTGTGTGTGTGTGTGTGTGTGTGTGTGTGTGTGTGTGTGTGTGTGTGTGTGTCTATACATAGTTGTGGGATATTTTCCTCCCAGTCATTGCTTGTAACTGTAAAAGATACAAACAGCAATTGTTTCACAGTTTAAGCCTAAGTCTTTGTGCCCACATAGTGTAGGAGAAATCTTTTTCCCCCCTCAGCCCTCTTCTTCAACTAATTATATGCCTTGCCTTTGCAACTGTAATTATTTCACCAGCCTCTGCAAAACCTCTCTTTAAAATATAGTCAGAAAAAAAAAATAGCAGAAATGAACCTATTTTGAGAGCTTGTGTGGTAAAGCAAATTCCACCGAAGGAAAGAGATCCTCTCGGTTGGAACACGAATGACAGGATTTCTTCACTTGGAAGTTCAGGTAATGGTGATGTGCTGGCGAGTCACCCAGTTTCCTACTGGACCCGAAACTTATACTTGATAGATTTCTTTCATTAAGAATTTAATGCACGGTGATCTTGACCTCATCAAATGGCGGCATTTTTTCCTAAACCACAGAATTTTCCATGTGCATATTTTCTGTGATGCCCTTGGAAGACCGCACAGTCACCCTTGCTCTTTGTAAGTGATTTTGTGTCAAATGTTTTAGATGTCATTTTCATCCACATACTTGATCGGTCTTTTAAGTTCAGTTGATTTTAAAATCACACGGGTATTAAAACATCAGAATCAAGGTTTTAGATTATTGCAGCATTGAGCTCCACTGTAGACACATGGCGGGACTCTACCTCTTTATATTAAAAGACGTAAATTGCACAGTAAGTGGACTCCATCCTGCTCTCTACCTTTTCTTTAAGCACGGCCAGTAAGTGTGTACTGTTAGGACTGTTCCTCTCTGGGCCATTCCCTTATTAGGGGATGATTCTGTTTTGGAAGCTTTAGACTTTGCTTATAATGCTTTTTGTATTATTATTATTATTATTATTTTTTGGCAATGTCTTTGGCAATGCCATTTTTCATCCTTAAAACTAAGTGTGAGTGTATTAGGACAGGGGACACAAGCGACGTTCTGTGAAATTAAGAGAATTAGAGCTGGGAACATTTTCTGTGCAAGGTAGTTATCTTTTCCTAGTGTGACTTCATGACCACAGCTAAGACGAGCCCATGCACTTACATGCCAAAGAGCATCTTTTAACCTTTAGTGTGTGGCAGAGGGCTGCCTGTTGAGTTGCCAAACCCATGTTGTATCTGCTAGGGCTCACAGACTACAGCTCCTGAGCTCACCTACTGTTGGAAGAACTATGTGGCTGGAGCGCTTATCCCTGGAATGTGGGTAGAAGTCGCATGATACACTTCCCTGCCTGACTGCTAACACTCTCTCTGAACGTGTGTCTCTGTTTCCCAGTTCTGCCCGCGTGAACCTTTGATGGTGGTTGGAATTTTTATTGTAGAATGTAAGACCCTAAGTTTGAAGGATACTTGGTCCCCATATTGCCCCCAGGATAGAGCCACCCATCTATCAGGACGCGCTTTTCAAGCTGCTATTATGAAGAGGTAATTATGCATATCCCCCCTGCCTTTGGCTACAACAACTAACAGTATATTAACAAACACATATAGAACCCCTGCCTCCCAGGCCACACTCTGACATTCTGCATGTGAGCTAAGTGTGTTGTGGTACCACATACCACTGTGAAATGTCTGTCCTGCATAGAATCACAGGAGAGGGCTGGGGGGAGCTTCTGGGACAGAGAATACACTCAGAATGGTATGTAGGAATAGGCCAGACAAGTCCCCAGAGCCATGAAACGTCACAACCCAAATGAAGAACGTAGTCAAGGCACAAAGGTCAGTAATGAGACCTCTCTCTGAAATGGTTACTAAGGAGTGTGTGAAGTCACCATTCAGGGCTTACAGTGATGTAGAGATTGTCACCTTAATGTCATTTTCATATCCACTCATGTATCACTTCTCAGTGGAGCATGTAATGGAGAGGTGTGCTGTCAGGTGACTTTGTTTAATGAACATGATGACACATAATCCTCCCGCAGACAAAACTCCCCTGATGTTGCTAGACAAGGTGAATTGATGTGGCCACCATGGTAGATGGAGTCGTCATGGATGGAGCTGTCTTTATATGGCAGACAGATTCGTTTAGTTTCACAGTAACCAAGGTTGGCAGGGTAGGGATGACTGTACTTAGATAAGTGACTTACTTAAGGATACACAACGTGCAGAACAGAGATCAGTGTGCTCACAGAGGTGTCAGCCGTTCCCAGAAACACCGGCGGCCTTAGAGTGAATGAGAACAGGCTTTGAGCCCTGTCCATGCCCTTACTGTCTTTCTATGGCCCTTGATTTTATCTAACCTTCTCTAGTGAGAACTGTCAGAGATAAAGCATCTGCTCCAGCTTGCTTAATTGGTGTTCTTTTTCACACCACCACCATACCTCTTACTACAATGTGTCTTTGTGGGCTCCCTTGCTGCCAGGCTTTTGAATCCCCCCTACCTGGCATCCTACATGGTGAGATCCCGGGAGGGCCCCCTCCTCTCTGATATGAACCAGCATCAGAACAGCCTGGAGGAGCAAGCAGAAGTGCTGTGTGGGTCACTCTGTGACATTCATAGCCAGAAGGGACAGCTCAGCCCTAGTGAAGGACATTTCTAGTTTTAGAAAACTGAATGACTCTTTTGCATTATTTCCATAGACATAGACACTTCCCATGCATTCAGGGATATTTCTCTTCCTAAACCTCCCAGTCCTTTTTTTTTTTTTTTTTAAATTCTGTTTCCCATCCATTGTGATATGGGTACAAGAAGTATGTCTAAGATTTCATCTCTTGACTTTAAATTTGAATCACTCTACAGATTAAACTCTTTCTCACCCAATAGATATTAATAAAGCAGAAATAAAATCTTTTAGAAATTGTATTTGTAAAAAATAGATTACAAGTAAATTTACTTATTATGGTGAAGCCTTCCTTTGTTTATTTTCTGAACATACTGGGCATACATGAAAATGGAGGCTAAATTCTTAGAAATGTGGACTTGGAAAGGAATCAGGGGTTTCATAGGAGAGCATACATGAAGTGAAGATGCTGTCTGTTAGTCAGAGTTCCACCTTATTAAACTTGAATTCTGCACTTCGCAGAGCAGAGGCAGAGGTGCTTAATAAGTGTTAATAATGACTAATATCATATCACAGATGTTAATTGAATGTTGATAAGTATCTAAAAATTACAGTAATAGAGACACACTTCAGCAGCCGGGCATGGCGATGCTCTTCCTGGGTTGAATTCTACAGATTTTTTTTTTTTTTTGCATGTGTGTGAGCAATTAAGACCGGTTTTTTTCACACCAGTCAAATGCAGACATTTTCAGTATTTCTGTGGTGCCACCCGGATGGGCTGCAACCCAGACAGCAAGTCTGAACTAAGGGAAAATATTTGCTGCTTAATCTAATATCTGGAGAAATTCTTGGGCAGAAATCCTGGGGATAAAAAGCCCTTAGCAATTTGACCTGTATTTGAAAAACATCTGGGATGTCTGGCATTAAGTAATTTGTATATGTGGGGCCTTCGTGAATAAGGAGGACGGTGAAACTCCAGGTAACCCATGATGCTGGGTGTCTGTAGTAACCATGGAGGTAGCATTCTTTTCTATCCTTCGACGAGACTGTTGTTGCTCACTGGCTGGATCCCCTGCTTTTCTGATGCCGCCAATTTGCTCCTCTTCTACCTTGAACTTTAATCACGGTTTTATAGATGTTAGTTGAACAACTCTGAAATGTTTGGCATGGTGGGAGGTACTCTCCACAGGTCTCACTTTTTCGAATAGTGTGTGGAATTTTGAAGCTGCTTGCTGCTGGCCAGCGCTGAGTTTTACTTCGGTGGGGTTGGAATAGTATATGGTTTGCAGTTGTCCCAAGGCAAGAGGGTGTCTAATGGTGTTCTGCTTGCTCTTAGTGTTTTTGTGCTATGCAGAAGAATGGCGCTCCCCAAGGTTGAGACAGTCCCTATTTCCCTTTCACAACCTATTTCCTTTAGGAAGGTCTCGGTTGGTACAGTAGACAATGCTGTACTTCTGAGCTAAACCCAGTATGACAAGAGCGGCTTCCTGCCAACAAGTTGAGAAATGAGTTTATTCCTATCATTAAAAAAAAAAAAATCCCCCAACAGAAATTCTTATGACATCTATAGTCCATTAATTAACTTTATGAAGTATACTAAATATGTATATTCTAAATATTTTCATAATTGGAGTTATAAGTATATCAGACAAAAACTGTGCTTTATATAAACACATTCACATGGTCTTGTATACATGCCAAATCCATTTCAACTATGAATGTACATGCTATTTTTAGGCTCAGATAGCCTCAGTTTAGTACCTGCATTATAGGTATTCATTCTGGAAATTTAGCTTGCCAGTGTAACAAAAAGAATGGCAATAATTTATGACATCTTATGAGTGATAGGTGCTGTCCTGAATGGCTTACATGTGGTATCTCATTTAATACTCAAAACAACCTTCCCACATCATAACTATTTTAAGATGAGGAAACATGCTGGGGGCAGGGGCGGGGTGGTGGTGGTGGTGGTGGTGGTAATTCATTTAGCCAAGATCTCATCGTTGGTGGATAGTATGTGAGGGTTAAGACCTAGCTGTATTGTTTGTCTGCAGAGTTGGTTTGCATTTGAGAAATGAGCTATGCAGACAATTACATCCAAGAAGAAAGACTGTGATTTGTCCCTCGCACCTTCTTTGTGGCTATCCAGGACATCTGGGAAGAGGGAAGCACCCTCCTACCTACCTATGCAAGGCATTCTAGGCAGAGTGTTTGTTTGGTACCTTCAATAGTGAGCATGGGGCTCTGTAGCTAGAGTTTTCCTGCCTGGCCCACGGTCAGGATAAATCTCTTTCACCTGCCAGTCCCACAGCCGCTCAGACCCAACCAAGTAAACAGAGACTTATATTGCTTACAAACTGTATGGCCGTGGCAGGCTTCTTGCTAACTGTCCTTATATCTTAAATTAATCCATTTCTATAAATCTATACCTTGCCACGTGGCTCGTGGCTTACTGGCATCTTCACATGCTGCTTGTCCTGGTGGTGGCTGGCAGAGAGTGACTCCTTCTGCCTTCCTGTTCTTTTAATTCTCTCTGTTAGCCCCGCCTATACTTCCTGCCTAGCCACTGGCCAATCAGTGTTTTATTAGCAACACATTTGCCATACAGAACATCCCACAGCAGGGCTCCTGACCCAAATGGCCCAGATCAGTAAAGAGGGTATTGTTGGTTGCTGATCTCGCCTAGCCAAAGGCAAACGCCCTTGCTGTCTACTTTCTTTTTGGAGGGTTCTCCTCTTGTCTTCCTTGTCTTTTTGGCTAGCAGATGTGCCATCAGATGCAGCGACAGAGAGATTCGTAACTTCCTCATCTCACCCACAGATCTAAATGGGAGAGAATTTCCTGTGTCTTCTTGGGATAAAAATCTGATAGCTGCTGTTCCTAAGAGCCCACTTCAGAATGATTTCAAATATTCTTCCCGTGGTATACCGTTATCACATTTTTTGGCTAAACAGAGGATTTTCCAGACATAGGTGCACACCAGGCAGATATGTAGACAAGGGGGGAGCTGTTGTTCATGAAACACTTTTGCTTATAGTTTGGGTGTTGGTTGGGTGTTATATATTTACTAATTTAGAATCTTAATGACAGCATTCTTGAAGGAAATATTTCAAATTCATTGCCTTTTATGAGTTACTATTTTCTTTGGTATATGTAGGGGTTATGAAGTAATTTAGAGTTAAATTATACTTTAATTCAGCTTGGTACCACCACTTATTGGAATGAAGTTTCCTTCATTAATTCCTTAAGAAAAACTAATCAAAAATAAGTACTGGGTTTGATGCTAACTACACAACTATGTAATGAAAATAAATTTGCTAATGGATGCATTTAGGTTTATAGCAGTGGTTCTCAACCTGTGGGTCATGACCCCAATGGTGGTGGAGTGGGGGGTGGGAGTGGGTGGGAACCCTTTCAAAGGGATCACATATGAGACATCCTGCATATCAGATATTTACATTATGATTCATAACAGTAGCAAAATTACAGTAGCAACAAAAATAATTCTATGCTTGGAGGGCACCACAGCATGAGGCACTGTGTGTATTAAAGGGTCATAGCATTAGCAAGGTTGAGAACCACTGATTTATAGCCTTAATTGGCTATAAAATAATCACATTATCATATTGCATAAAAGCCTTGTGACTGGCTGTTGTGTTTACAGACTGTTCTTGGTGCCCTCAACAAAGCAGGAATTACTAGTTAGGAATTAGTCCTTTGAGTTTCTTCTATGTGTTTCCCCATTGGCAGCAAAAACTACCATGTTTGGTAGGGCCAATAGCAAGAACAGTCTTTACTTGGCATTTAAGATGATTTGATTTCTTTTTCCACTTAAATGAACAGGCTACCTTACCAATTTTGACTTGCCAACGTAGCTACAAATATAGTGTGAAAGTGAGGTCACAAACTTTATTGTTTTACATGCTAAGAGACTCCAGCTCAAAGAGATAAGGGCTTTGCTCAAAGTTGGTCCATCTGAGAGGAGACAGGAGCTTCCATAGAAGTAGTCCTGCTCTGGGAAGTAGGAAACCTGGAAGGCTCCTAGTCATGTAGTCTTCTAGAAATTGGGCTGGCCACGGCTTGCCCTTTTTGGCCTCAGTTTCTTCATATGTTTTTACATTAAAAAGATGTTGAGGCTGTCATAAACTTGGAATAAAGAAAGCATTTCTGATATTCTTTTTCATATTGTATTTCTCAGCATTAAGAGAAATATTATAATCTGTTTGTTCAAGTAATTTATATCCTCATTGAAAATCAAGGAGCAGATGCTGCAATAAAATTAGTCTGGGTTCTTTGTCTAAGTCTCTCAGCGAAAGCACAGCAAGGTGCCCAGGAATTCGACAATACAATTCTTTAATTCTGTAATTTTCTGTTCTGTTTGTAGGCTTTTTGTTATTTATGGGGTTTAGTCTTGTCTTACTCTGTTTTCTTAAAACAAGATTTTGCTCCATAACCCAGATTAGCACGGAATTCACTGTGTAACCCAGGCTGGCCTGAAACTCCTGACATTCTTACTTTCTTAGCCTACAAATTACTAAGATTTTTAGGCATGAGCCACCATACCCACCTCTCTGCCTTTATTTTTTATCTATTTCTGTTCCCTTTGAAGAAAGTATGTTAAAGCAGGGTGGTGGTGGCACATGTCTTTAATCCCAGCACTCCAGAGGCAGAGGCAGGTGGATCTCTATGAGTTTGAGGCCAGCCTGGTCTACAGAGCAAGTTCCAGGACAGCCAGAGCTGTACAGAGAAACCCTGTCTGGAAAAGCAAAAAAAAAAAAAAAAGTGTATCAATGAAGTTGGTTATAGCTATTGAATGTTCTTTTACAGCCCTGAGCATCAAACCTAAGGCTTTATTCCTGTTAGACAAGCCCTACACCAGCCCCAAAGGATTTTTATGAAGACTGTCTCTAGCAACTTCTTTTTCCCTCAGTGATAAATGAGAAAGAATGAAAGAGAGATTGCAAATATTAGTCACCGTGGGGCCACCGAGACCGTGTCTATTGATGCCATTTGAGGGCCAATACACATCGGCTAGCTGCTTTCCTAGCCGAAACAAATGTAACCTACTATGTTGTTATGATCTTCTCAGGGTGGATAACTGACTTATGTAGGTGTAAAAAACACAAACATTACACCAGTAAGCCCGTGTTGGTGATTGATCACTAACGTTGACTAAAACCCCGAGTGGGAATTCAAAGCACACACCCTGTAGTGTTTACATTTACTTGAGAGGCAAGATTGCCTTAAATCCCAGGCAACTGATTAATCAAAATGACGCTTTGTTTTCAGACTTCTCGTTGTTTAAAATTTAATAGCACTTAGGATCATTAGTGCTTGCATGTTAATGGATTAGGCAGATTCGAGACTTGATCAAATGGATTCAAATCTGCTTAAAGTACATGCTTCTAAATCTGATTTTTTTTTTAACCCTGTGTGTGCTCACCGAAATCTTCATCCAAACCCTATAGCAAACTGCAGAAGGTTGGGGTGTGGGATCTGCCAGCTTGTAAGTTATCTGTGTCCAAGAATATGTCAGATACATTTTCAATGCCTCCTGCTGAGACTTGACAGTAGCTGGAAACTTGACCATGTCTCAGAGATAATATAATTTGACCATATTATTTCATGTTATTCATATGCAGTTTTTTTAGAGAAGGAAAAATAATACAGGTTTCTATTGAGTTGTATTGTTTGCATGCACCTTTTCTGTTGCAATTGCAAACCCTTCTAGAATCAATATTCTGTAGTTAAGTATTCAGAAAGGGAAAACTTCTTGGGGAGTTTCCATTATTTTCTATAGACCTGGAACTAATTAGTTTTCATAGTTGTGCTGTCCATGATTATAAGGTACAAATAGATTTAATTTTGGAGACAGTTCCTAACTGTACTTAGGATGTTTCTTGTAATAATCCCCATTATTGAGGTGTGTGTGTGTGCGCGCGTGCGCACTTTTTTTTTATGTGGATGAAACAGTAAAAAAAAAAAAAAAAAAAAAAAAAACAAGTATTTCATGGTGGGAATGATGTTAGTGATCAAAAGTATGCCTAGAAAAAAATTATCTACTTCCTTCAGAGAGGACACACATTTATATGTTAGCTTTCTACCAACTCAAAGAGAGCCACTAAATATGCTGAAGAATACATTGTCTAGTTTGAAGTAAAAATAAAATCCTTGGGCTAGTGAGACAGCTCAGTGGATAAATATCCATGAGCAAATTCTTGCTCTTCCATGCTCATATCTCAGGGTCTAGAAGGTCCCCTTCTGGGTGCCAAACAATGAAGGGTTTTCCCCAGGTCTTGGACATTTACTCATTAGTGAATTCATACCCATGCCTTAGTTCCTCTATCCTTTCACATTTATTTATTATTTATTTATCCCCTCTCTCATGTGAAAGTCATATGCACTGACTTCCTACTATGCTTGCCGCTGTAGTATGCCCTGTGGTACATACAAATGGCTGTGTGTGTCTGTGTGTATATTGCATGTGTGTGCGTGGGCCCTGCAGAGGCTACAGCAGGACATTCAGTATCTTTCCAGGTTACCCTCTGCCTTAATTTCTTTAGACAGGATCTCTCACTGAACCAGAGACATGACATTTAAGCGAGGCTAGCTGGCCAGAGAGTTCTCTGGATCTGCCCTTCTCTGCCTCCCAGTGCTGTAGTTAGAGGCATCTGCAGCCATGCCTGGCTTTTTATGTGGTTGTCAAACTCCCATCCTCATGTCTACAGAGCCAGCGTTCTTACCCACTGAGCCATCGCCCCAGTCCCGCAAATGACTTTGTGACTTTCAGTGTGCTTCATAAGTGGCTGAGCATATGGTACAGAGTTAATTTAATAAAGCAAAGAGTCTGTATTCCAGATGATAAGCAATGGCTTGTGTTTCTAAAACCACTAACATTTCTGAAATCAGGATAGCTTAGTTTTTACATTTAAAATAGAAAGGAAACTGCCCCAGCTTTAAAGAAATGAATGTGTGTGTGTATGTGTGTAATTTAACGAAATGAATATATATATATGTGTATATATATACATATATATATATATATAATTTTAATGTCCAAAGTCTGATATATATAGCGGCTTTGGGTTCATCAGCTAGAGACTTCTTTTATTGATATACAAATGGTAAACCTTTGAATACATTAACAGATTGTTAGGTCTACAATAAACGTAGATAAAAGTGGCATATATTCTGAAGCAAAAACAAAAACAAACAAAATACAAGACAAAACACGAAACCCTGAAAATGACTGTATAAGAGAGTTTTCTGGGACCTTCGGAGACGGCTCCATCAGTAAAGTGCTTGCTGACCTGAGCTCAGTCCCTGGAACCCTCATGAAAAAGCTGAATGTGGTACTGGGAGATGGCTCAGTGCTGAAAAGCACTTGCTGTGTAAGCCTGATGACCTGAGTCCAGAACCCACATCAAAGCCAGATGCAGGAGTGCAAGAGTTTACTGTCTCAGCTTGCCTGTAGGAGGCAGAGTCAGGGAAGCGCCTCCAGAAGCTCTTGAGCTGGCTAGCCAGCATCCCTTGTTCTTGTCTGCTGCACGATGATGTGTTCACCTACCACGTCCAAGTCTTCCTTGTGTGCCTACCACAGTACTTTTTACATGTGGCATTCCCTGTCTCTGTGTTTTCCTAAATCTGCCTTAAGCCTCCATTGCTTTCGTTGTTTCTTTATATGCTTCCTCCCCACACTGCACAGTCAACTTTGGAGGCAGGAGAGATTGGACACCTGTGTGTTATTCTCGATTCATATTTGGTGTCATTGAAATCAGTTCACACACACACTCATACACACACACACACACACACACACACACACACACACACACACACACGCATGCACGCATGCATGCATGCACACACATGCACACACCACGTAACAACCAAATAGCAAACCCCAGATAAATTTGGGAAAACAATTCACGCACTGAAGTTATGGCTTTGTTAAGTCATAGTTCTCACTGACCTATAGTCATCAAATAAACCTCTTTTCATTTTATCCCTATTCCTCCAAATATTTAGTTCAACAGTTAATGTTAAGATGACTTGGAATGAAGTAGTTGCTTACCTACCACAATAACACTAAGGGATAGGATAGAGAGAATTGCCAGGGCGAAAGGAAGGGAGGGAATGATGGAGGGAGGGAGAGAGAGAGAAATATAGATTAGAGAATTACCACAAAATGAGAAAGAGTAATTCTTTGTATTTGAGACAAGAGCTTGGGCCAACCTGCAACTCCCAATCCTCCCGTCTCAGCCTCTTGAGCACTTGGATTAGAGGCATATTCAACTATACTCAGATAACATGGCATTTAATTAAGCCACACACCATCTGCGTAGCACTGCTATTTTGCCAAGATACTCTAACCTGCACCATTCAGCAGAGAATCCTCAGATAACCCAGAAAGGGACCTCCTGAATTAAAGTGTTTACTTTGAAAGTGTGTTTATTATTATTATTATCATCATCATCATCATCATCATCATCATCAGAGGAACAGGAGGCCAGGTGGAGAAGGAACCACAAGGTAAAGGCCCACCAGGTCTGCAGAGTGAGGTAAATACAGGAACTTAAGGAGAACCAGTTCCAAAGTGAAAAAAAAAAGTGTAATGGAGAGATAAGAAAAAGAAGGAAGGAAGGCAGAGAGGTGGGGCTGGGGAGAAAAATTGCAGCGGCAACCTGACAGAAAATAGTGGCTGCAGAAAACTGGCTGTTAATTCAATCCTTGCTTCTGCTTTGGATACTAAATAATGTACTATTTGTAGGAATTGATTAAGCTGACACCTGACTTTGCCAACATTTACTCCTTTAGGGAAAGTTAAATTTTTGTCTAATATTTTTTAATAAAACTGGAAAGTAATTTAAAGGTGATTGATTTTTTTTCTTTGCCCCGCCATCTTCCATGTCTGATAGATTTAGAATTGAAGTATGGATTATCGATGTCTTTCTCCTTTGAAGGTGAAGGTCATTTACTCTCTAGGATCCGTTTTTGTGCCCAGTTGGTTTATGTGACAAGGCCAAGTTATTAATGTTCCAATAATGAAGATTTAGGATAGGTACAAAGAAGAGAAGATTTGACTAGGGTTTGAAGAACTAGCCTAGACCAAGAAGTGACACTGTGTCTGGACTCTTGAAGCAACATTGACTTCTGCTTCTCTTTTTCACCTCCTGGTTGGGCGATGAATGTAATGATTTGGAAATTCACACCATATACACTTTAGGCTAAGCATAAAAACCAAGTGGTAACAGGAGTTCATGATTATTTGATCCTAACACAAATAGTCTTGCCATCTGACTTCTTTGATGTCAAATATGTCTTCGGACCTTAGTTGTAGCTCTGAGCTTGGCAGACATTGCTTGAGCTGATGGACTCATGTGGCAGAGTTGGTGTTGCCGATATCAGAAGAGCACAGTGGCTTGCAGGCTGATGCCTGGGGGGCACTGTGGGATCCAGCAGTGTCAAACAGATATCCAGTTGCCACCTGTAGACTGGAACTCATGTTTAAAGGCACATCAGCCTAGTATAGCATATACTAGGCAAAACAATAAATGCCTGAAAATGTCAGAAAATCATCGGAAACATTAGGGAAGGAGTCATAAATGGCAATCATAATGCACATGTTTTTGCCTTAAAAAAAAAAACAAAAACACTTGTAATTTACAGTACTTTCATGTGCAGCTTTTCTGTACTCCATAATAGTAGTAACTCATGAATTACTTCCAATCAATCCACCAACTTCCCTCCCTCCCTCCTTTCCTCCTTGCCTCCCTCCCTCCTTCCCTTTTTCCTGTATTGGATTAAAACTAGGCTCCTGCACATTCTGGGCAGGCATTCTACCACTGAATGGCGTTGCCAACCCCTAAGTTTGTTTGATTGCTAAATAATAATTGTGTGTGTGTGTGTGTGTGTGTGTGTGTGTGTGTGTGTGTGTGTAACACATCCATATGCATGAACATAATCTTTTCTAGAACCAGGACCCTATGCAAAATGGCAGAGTATGTACTTGGGGTTCACTTCTCCAGCCTCCTTTTGAGATGACTGTGGAAGAGTCCCTCTTCTAGTGTACCCTATTCAACTTTGTGTGCACGTATGCTTGTTTGTGTTTGTGTGTGTATGTGGGTGGTATGTGAGTTTGTGTCCTCATGTGTGTGTTTGTGTGTATGCATGAGTTTATGGGTGTGTGTGTGCATGTGTGTGTGTGTATATGGTACATGTGTGTGGTACATGTGTGTATGGTGTGTATTTGTGATACATATGTGTGTGGTGTGTGCATGTGTTTATGTATGCGTGTATGTGTATGTGGTGTGTTTGAGTGTGGTATGTGTATGTGGTGTATGAGTTCATGTGTGTGTGTAGTGTGTATACTTGTGTTTATGTGCATATGTGCTTGTGTGTTTGTGTGTGTGTGTGTGTGTGTGTGTGTGTGTGTGTAGGCATGTATGTGTGTGTGTGCATGTGTGCATTTCCAGAACAAACAACTTACAGTCGCTTGACACTGAAGCTGGCACTCCTGACACTCCAGAGTCAGACAGTGATCCACGAGAGTCTTTTTCTTTTATTGATGAGGATACAGATGTGTCTAAGACATGCTTGTGAGATGGGTGGAATGTATCTTGAGCATCGCTTAGTGCCCTTCTCTCATCTTTCACCACCACTTCCAAATCTTCTACTCTGCGCAACTCGAGTACGGATCCACTCTGTGGCTGAGAAGGAGCAGCGCTCCTTCTGTTAGCCATGCTGTGCTCAAACCGTCCCTGTCACTGAGAGACACAGGGGTCCTGTCTCAGTCACGTTCTCTTCGTCCCATTGTCATAGGATTTATGCAAATGATGACTGATTTTATTTCAGAGAGTTCTTATCTACAGGTTAACAGGTTTATCCTAGTCTTTCCCTAAAAGTATGACTTAGCATATATTTTTAGCCTGTTATGTGCCTGAGAGGCTTGTCAGTGAAATATTAGCTTCTCACAAAATTCACTGAAGTCACATTAAATTTTCTTTTAGAATAACTTGAGACAAGTAGAGATTGGGGAAGAAACAATCCTACAAACAATGGATATTTTTCAAATACTAATTTCTCTGTCTTCTCCCTGTCTTATGAGTGAACTAGTTCTCTTGCTATTTTAGTGAAATTAATGTATAAGAATCCACTAGTAAATATCTGATACCCAGGATTGTTTTCTTTCTAAGGCTATAAAGGCCAAGAAACCATTCAAATGGAAATGGTGATACTTGGGATTTCTAAGTTTTTATTACACGTAAGAGATAAATGAATGAAAAATACATTCAGGTAATTAAAAAAAATGAAAGGAAGGAAGAAACAACCCGCTTGCGACAGAGCAGTCAGCCTGTACATGGTTAAGTGAAACTATACTCACCTCCTACTAAGGAATCCAGTTTAAATGAGCCTGAGATTTTTCTCTTCATTCTTTTATTTTTGAGATTATAGTATAATCACACCATTTACCCCTTCCTTTTCCTCTCTCCAAACTCTCACAATTACCACCCCTTGCTCTTTCAAATTCATGGCCTCCTTTCTCTTTTAATTTTTCCTACATGAATAAATGTACGTGTATAAACACACATATTCCTAAATATAATCTGCTCAGTCTGTATAATGTTACTCATATGCATGTTTTCAGAGGTGACCATTTGATATTGGATAACCAATTGGTGTTCTCTTTCCTAGAGAAGACTATTTTTCCTCAGAATTCCTTAGTTGCTTGAAGTTCCTATGTAAGGGTCAGACCTCATGGGCTTTTCTCCATCTGCTTTGGCATGGGTATTGTTCTTGTCCTTGTTCAGGTCATGTGAAAGCAGTCATGTTGGTGAGACTTTATGGGTGCAGTTTCTGGCATTACTAGAAGACACAATCTCCCAGCAAATTCCCTGATCCTCTGGCTCTTACGGTCTTTCCGTTCTTGAGGTTCCCTGAGCCTTAGATGTGGGGAATTGTTTTCTAGATGTATCTATTAGGATTGGGCTCCACAACTTTGCATTTTGTTTGGCTGTGGTTTTCTGTAATGGTCTCCATCTATTTCAAATAAAAGTTTCCTTGGCCGGGGATGAGGAACCCGCTTATCTGTGGGTATAACAACAAATATTTAGAATGTAGTTAAAGGTTATGCTGGTTAAGTAAAGTGGTGGTTGTAGGTTCTCCTTCAAGATCTATGATGTCACAAGCCTGGGTAGTTGACCAGGCGACTGTGACCCAGAGAGTTTTAACAAGATTTCTTAGCACTCTTTCTGACAAACTCAGTATTCATTAAATATGGTTTTTTCATCTAGTAATTTCATATTAATCTAATAACCTACAAGTTTTTTAAAAACCACAATCTTCCCCCTTCCACTATAATGCTTAACAATATACCCCATAAACTGTTGGTTTTGATGAAATGTAAACATGTAAACCAGCAGTTTGGGGAAATATTTTGCTTTTATTTTGATGGAGACACCAAACTTTAAAAACTCACTTAAAATTAATGGGAAAATTAATTTTCCAAGAGAGTTTCACCATGTCTTTATTTTAATAGTGAAAATAATTGCCTAGTTTGCAGGGCCATAACTGATTGCCTGTCTGGGCAAAATCACTGCAATTAATTCTGTGCCATTCTTGTTAATATCATTTGAATCTTTGCTTTAAAATCACAGTGGTGCCTGGGAAGGTCCTACAAAGTCAAAGACAAGCATGACAGTGACAGTATCACAGAGGTTTGTTGATTTTCAAGAGAAAAACCAAACGTGGAATAAGTCAGGTTAAATCACACAGCTGTAAATCTGTTGAACCCATTTCCCTCTCCTCGGTGTGAAATCCTCCACCTGGGTGAAAAAGGATCTGTTCTCTGAAACTTCAGAGATAAGAACACGATATGAGAAGAGGATGTCCCACTTCCAGTAGCCACTGCCCAGCCAGAACTGAGAGCATTTCCCCAGTCACAGCTTGTCAGATGTTCACAGGATCTGCTTGGTCTCTGGAGGTAGCTGGCAGGAAGAGAGAGTTGGAATTTTTCCTGATCTACTAAGAATTGAGTTTTCTGTCCCTTTCTTACCTCTTAGTGTAGTGACTATTAGATGGCCAGTCACAGGTATTCAGTGAAAACTGCAAAAAGTTGTTGCCTAAGAATAGCTGTATCTATGAAATCTTGGCCCATTTATGTCTTGGATGAATTTTGCTTTGAGTGCAAAACTGTTCAATGATTTGTCCTCCTTTTTTTTCTGAGAGTGCCATTTTTTTTTTACTTTAGCTTAAGCTCCTAGTACCAAGTGACTTTATTTTCCACTTCCTTTAAAAAATAAATGTCATTAGTAGAAAAAATTGCAAGTAAGTAAAAAACATCATACAACACAATTAACCAGACCCAAAGTCTATACAACTCAGTGATATTTTATGCAGTTAGAATAGGCATTTGGCGGAGGTTCACGTTAAATTTTACACTTTTATTATCGAATATATTTTATGCACTTATCCACCACCCAACCCCCCTCCCAAAATCCATGACAGAATTAGAACTAGAAAAATAATTATAGTTTTATATCCTCTTTCATCACTTGTGTTCATTATCTGAATTCAAGAGCTTCCTCATCCCCTTATATTAGGGCTTTCTTGTTCTCTTTTCTTCATGTGATACTGTACTCACAGGTATGTATATTTATATGTATATTTATATTTATATGTATATATATATATTTGGCTAGATTCCACATATGAGAGAGAATAAATTTTTTTTTCTTTCTGAGATTGTGTGGCAGTGCTTCTTTTGAATTAATTTCATTTTTTAAAGAGATGATCATTGATGTGTTGAACCATATAACCACCATAGAGAGTATGGTGTCTTTTTTTGTTTGTTTGGGGGTTTGTTGTTGTTGCTGCTGTTTGCTTGTTTGTAGTTGTTGTTGTTTTGACATCACCACCATTCTTCTCATGGTTAGCAGTCATGTTCATGGTCTTTGATGAACTTTCCCTTTTAGGGAAGAGTGGAATGTGACAGGTGGCATTTGAAGTGTTAGCAATGGTTGATTTGAGGCAAGAAGAATCAAGTTTAAAACAGAAAATAAATCCAGCATTTGCTTAATAATTCACTGTTTGCTGCAGTAGACTCTTATCTGGCCACCCACACTCATCTGCTTGCTGACGTGGCTTCTGCTTCAGTCGCAGAAGCTATTTTTTGCACCTTTTGTGTCTTTAGAGGAACCGAGTGGGCCTACTCGCTTGTAATGATTCATATCTTAAAGTGCACAGGGTGTCCTGAAGTTCTGCTTCAGGGATGCAGTAAGGTGGCAAGGGGTCAGGGAGGAGGGAGTGAAATCCCTTTAAATATTTGTAAGAAGTGGTCCAGGAACAAGGCACATTTTGACAGTTGGGGTGTGATCCTTTAGTACTTTTTGCAAAAGTCTTGGAACTGTCTTGGTAGCATACAGACAGTGTTGTTGTTATGGTCTTAAATAGCAAATATACAGTGTCCATCTGTGGGTATGATAGTTATTTTCTTTTAAGACGATGTTTTGCTCTGTAGCCCAGATTGACTATTAGAATTTAGTCTCACCCTCTTGCCTCAGCTTCCTGACTTTTGGGATGGTTGGCTTGCAACACCACACCAAGATATATAGTCCTATTTTTTTTTTGTTGGCCTCTTATGCGTAGAGCCATACCATCTCAGATGATTAATTCGTATATTCAGATTAAGTAGTTTGATCTTCCTTGCATTGCTTTAGATTAGATTGAGATAAATATGAATTCAAAGTACAACGGAGTCCTTTTCTCCACTTACATACTAGCCTCCACGAAGGCTTTAGGTTTTTTTCTTTCTTGGTGTTGGATTCCTAGTTAGGAAATTAATTTTAGCACAGAACATAGCTGAAAAGAGGAAGTTTTATGAGGTTATCTGAGAATATGAAGTTGAGCTGATGACTCTCCATAGAAGCTCTGCAGGAACTGTCTGAAGCTGGAAGGTGGTATGGCCACCTGGACTGTGGTACCTCAGCTTTCACATCCAGTGCTTTGTGTTTTGATTTGATTTGATGTTGCTCATATGTATGCAAATGCACAGGCATGCTTGTGCATGCATGCATGCATGTGGAGACATGCTTTTGGTGTCCTTCCTTAGGCACTATCTACCTTAGTTTGTGAGACAGTCTCTCCCTGGCTTGGAATTCACCTAACATGATAGGCTGGCTGTCTCGTGAGCCCTGGGATTCACCTTTCCCTGCCTCCCCAGTACTGGGATTACAAATGTGGACCACGGGTTCTGGGGATGCAACTCAGGTCCTTATGCTTTCTAGGCAAGCACATTATCAACTAAACTATCTCCCTAGCCCCAGAATATTAAGTTTTTTTTTTACTATAGCATTGTTTTTTTTTTAATTGCTTGTGCTCTGTTGCAAGTAATTCCCTCTTAATACAAGTATTCATCCAAAGATTTATATTGTATTAAAACAAAGGATTTTTTAAATTAAAAAGTGATGTTTTTGAGAGATATAATCCCAAATTTTATTTTTGAGCACAGGCAGTTCCTAGGGGTGAAGAATAAGCGAGCACATTACGTTAAGTGTAAGCATCAACATCTTAAATGTTCTTGTTCATCCTTCAGATTCCAAGAAGTTGTGCATGAGCTTCAGTGGAGACAGTTGGGAAGCAAAGACGCTTGTGATGCATTTTATTGATATGAGGATAGCAGGTTAATGGTTAAATTTATTATTCTCTTCTATCAGTTTTACATATAACTTGAAGAGCAGTTTGGGCCTGCAGTGAACCCCTACACAAATTTCCTGGACCTGATGGGTGTAGTCCATTTCGATAGAAGTATGCTGTATAGCTTTTGATTCTTTTGATTTTCATGATAGACCCATCTGAGAGTACTTTTTCCCTGCTGAGTTTATTTCCATGTGAATTTCTTAGTAATCCTTATAGGAATAACTTTTATAGTATGATGGGAAAAGATGTCACTGGAATTGTGAAATCACAAGTATGAAGTTACAGACGTTTTATGATAGTATGTGAGAAGCAGCATGGTAGAATCAAAGTAAGTCATAGGTGTCTTGACTACATCTTTAGTTATGTCCACACTGTAGCCCACTTGGGAAAATATGGCTCTGTTTCCTCTGACATTCTAACATGTCAATTTAGACTGCAAGCATGTCAAAGTACATCAAAGTGCTGTCGTAGTGAATTGACTTTCCCAAAGTTGTTCCAGTTATTTGGCAGGGTTCCACAAGATACACAGTAATCTTCTCCTATTGGTCACGTACCCATCTTAAGAAAGACCAAAGGTATTATTGAGATTTTTGCTAAAGATAGCACTTTTGCATAATTTAGCTTCTAGGAAAGTACCTTATTAAAGTCATCTCATGGAAATCTGTGTTCATTTGGACTTTGGCACTGGTCACATTGTTTTCGAGAGTTCCTCTTTCTATCACCTGGTACCTTCTGACCTTGTTGCTCTCTGAGCAGTGTTTCATCAGTTGTATCATAGCAGTTGGTGGGGACTCGGGACACCTACATTTAAGCAGTTGTGATCCAATGTGTGTGTGTGTGTGTGTGTGTGTGTTCTCTCTTCTCTAGACAGGACCTCTTGTAGCCCAGGCTTCCCTATGTAGCAAAGGATGACCTAACTGCTGACCCTCCTGCCTCCTGAGTGCTGGATTACATAGTGAAGGACACTATGCCTAAGCTCATGTCTCTTCCTTCCTTCCTTCCTTCCTTCCTTCCTTCCTTCCTTCCTTCCTTCCTTCCTTCCTTCCTTCCTTCCTTCCTTCCTTCCTTCTTCCTTCCTCCCTCCCTCCCTCCCTCCCTCCCTCTTTTCTTTTCTTTTCTTTTCTTTTCTTTTCTTTTCTTTTCTTTTCTTTTCTTTTCTTTTCTTTTCTTTTCTTTTCTTTTCTTCTTTTCTTTCTTGACAGAGTTTCTTTGTATAGCTTTGGAGCCTGTCCTGGAACTCTATAGACCAGGCTGGCCTCAAACTCACAGAGATCCACCTGTCTCTGCCAGCTCATAGGTTTTCAAAAAATATTTTACTAATGATCCATAGCAACAGGAAAGTCCATATGCTTGTTTATAAGTACAGAGCCACCCAATTCTCCAAAACAATAAGAACAGCACACAATATCTAAGAAGGCATCTTGATTTTAAGCATTGTCTTATTAGTAAAATGTCAGGGCAAAGAGGCTGAGCTTGTTACCTGCTGTCCTTTCCCTGTGTGGGATGTAATTATCTAGTGACGGCCACTCGACCTTTGCTACCACTCAACTAAGGATTAATTTCCTAAGGTAAACTTTTTTCTGAGATACTGTTTTTCCCAGACAAGAGCAAACTGGTAGGGTCGGTCTCCACCCCTGAGCAGAGCCAGCCCGCCTGTCTGGCTGCCTATCTCACCCTCTCTTCCATGCTGTGTCACTTCCTTGGCTCAGGTTTCCTTTACACACACACACACACACACACACACACACACACACACACACACACACACCCTGAAACAGCCATGCGGAGGTGAATACCCTTTCAATATCACCATCTTCTAAAAAGCGCCGCTGTCAGGCAGGATGGTGCGTGGTGTCCCTGACACAAAGACACCTTTTGGCTGTTACACTTTCCACAGGAACCCCTAAGGCCATATGCTCTAAATTTTATCCTCAGTGCACTGAAAACACTGGGGGAAATTTTAAATGTGAATGTGAGACTGTGCTTAGAATATCGAGTCCTTTGTTGGCAGTGGATGCCAAAAATGACTTTGTGTGGGTTTGGTTGCCATAAAAAGAAATCCCAGTGAATAAAATGATAACTAGCTGTTTTCTTTTCATATAAGAATTGCTCTGCTATTGAATTTTTTAGCATATTAATCGATTGGGGAAAACTGGTATTTATATTCAATGTGCTTTTTGAAATTATGAAAAATGGATATATATGATCATAAATAATCTAGCTATAACTAATGAAGTTGCTATAGAGCTTTGTGGCTTTAAGCAGATCTATATCAAAAAAGTTAAACTAAAATCCTAATATATGCAATGATACATTTGGTAATTTGAAATAATATAAGGTCAAAAAATATTTTCCTGGGCTCAATGATTCATTTGATGTACATTTTCTCTCTATTATAATCTCCTCCCTAATATACTCTCCTCTATTAAAATGTTTCCCCATTTGTGACCATCATCATACATTTTAGTAATAAAATACAAACCAATAAATTTATTTATTTATTTTAGAAAATTAAACCTCTTAGTGAAAATACCAGTTAAGAAGAACAACAAAAGACATGTCTTTATCAAATGCTAGATTGAACTCAGAAAGCCTTGTGTTTTTTTAGAGTGAATTCCTTTCCTTGGCTTAAGTGAGGAAGAACAGCACAGAAACTTTTGAGTCTACCCAGAGCTTGCTTGGGTGTAAAAGAAAAAGCTCCACCACATGCAGTCAATGGCCAGTGATGCACATCATTTCGATTACATTTTATTTTCATGTCTAA
>CABHPQ010148847.1:2154-34418 GCA_902168405.1 Peromyscus aztecus | reverse complement strand
GGAAATTAGGTGACCTCAGTGTTAGAAAATGGAAAGTCCTGTGATACTGCTTCAAAAATGAAAATGTGTTAGAACCACTATCTGTTCCTGCTGTAGGGGAATGTGGTAAACCTTCTGCAGCATTAAAATAAGAAACTATACTTCCTAATCATTCCACTCGGCAATGGAGCCTTAGGTGATTGCGGAGTGATTATGGGAACTATGGAGCAGCCAGGCTGGTATTCACTGTACGGCTGTGGCCTACGCTGCCACACACTCCTGCCATCACATTATTTCAGCCTTTAAAGTACACCTCCACACTCAGCAGTTTTTGAAAATTATTCTGAGAAACTAGTAATCTAAAGACTGAAAAATGAATGAAGTAATGTCAGAGAAGCTAAGTACACCAACAGGAATGATTTGTACATAAAACAGATACTGAGCTGGAATATTTATAGATTAAGAGAACCTTCAGCAACCAGTGATGATGAGGAAGGATGATATTGGCTTGACTTCCATAGGTAATTAAAAAAAATATATCTTTCAATTTTTGAGACTATAATATAATTATATTATTTTTCCATTCTCTTTTCTTCCTCCAAAAACATCCATGAATCTCCCACCTCCTTGATCTCTTTCAAATTCATGGTCTCTCTTTTTCTAATTGTTGTTATATATGTATATATGTGTATGTGTCCCACATATCTCTGTCTCTATATCTATCTATCTATCTATCTATCTATCTATCTATCTATCTATCTATCTATCTATCTATCTATCTACCAACCTACTTACCTATCTCTGTACTCATAAACACACAAATACAACCAGCTCAGTTTGTATAGTGTTTCTTATACGTATATGTCTTTAGGGCTGACCATTTGATTTTGGAAAACAAACTGGCAAGCCCTTCCCTGGGGATCTCTTTCTCCCACCTATAGCATTCCTTAGTTGCCTCCAGTTCTTTGTCTAAGGTCAAGGCCTCCTGAGCTTTGTCCTTTCCACATTAGCATTGTGTCACTCTATTGGTTTCATTCTTCTAAGGGCATTAGAGAAAATAAAGTTGGCATACATTATACATCACACAGATAGAGACGAGTAACAACAGCAACAACAACCAAATTCTGTCAAGATGATAGTGAACATATGACGTGGAGGCTAGACGGAAATCAAGTAGATACAGTAGAGTCTAGTGTCCTAGAGCAGTGCACGTGGGTGAGGAGAAGCCAGGACAATTGTAGAAGCAATGGCACATAAATGGGAGTAGAAGAGAAAGCAGGTAGCTTGATGACCCAGGGCATGGGTCAGTGACATGATCAATACAACAGAATAGCTAAGGAAACACGTATTGAAACAAGGTAGGAAAGAGAGGAGAAAGAGCAAAGTGCACAGTAACGATATTTGACACTTGTCGGATAAGAAGGATCCAGGAGACTGCACAGTGAGGTGCCTAAAACTAACTTGGAAATAGAAAACTCTAGATTTGGGAGGGAAGTCCTGAAAAAGAAAAACACTTGAGTTAGGTTACATTGTAAATGGTCAATAATGAAAGACATGCATGCTCTAGAATGGATGCTAAGTAATCAAAATATTGCAGATAATAAAGAATAAGTCAAATTATTCTCCGGTTGCTAGAAAGGAAATGCGTTCATGTAACACATTTATATAGGTGGAAAATTTTCTCTTTGCTTAATCATGTACATAATTTCAAATACTTAACGATGCTCATTTATAACTTTCATGTTTGGGGTTATGGTTGGAAGTTTGGGTCTAATTGTGAATATAAAACCTGTCTGTATTTTTTTTGTAAGAATTCAAATTTACATAGAAATGTAAGTATAGTAAACTTTTTCTTACTGTTTCTGCTTACATATGGATAGATGGGAACCAAATCCAGGTTCTCTGCAAGAACAGCCAGTACTCTTCAATGCTGAACCATCTTTTTAGTCATGAAAAGAATTACTTTCCTTTAATTTTGTGAGTATTCCTTCCATACAAAATTAAATAAATCAATGCAAAAACCATTTTGTATTCAGACAATGGCTTTTCCCATTCAATATCTATGGCTCAAGTTTCTTTAGCTTCAAGTTACAATTATATCATTACTTTTGGAAGAGAACTGAATCAATGAGGTTACTGATGGATAACGTGAGTGAATTAATGATTCATGGTCTTGCTTATCAGCCTTCTTACATGTGTTCAAACTCATTATTATTCTCTCTCTGTGTGTCCCTATCCTCTCTCTCTCTCTCACTCTCTCTCTCTTTCTCTCTCTCTCCGTGTGTGTGTGTGTGTGTGTGTGTGTGTGTGTGTGTGTGTGTGTGTTTGTATTCCACAGTGAGTGTGGAGGCTTCTGGTCTAACATTGGTTGCTGATTCTTAGTTTGTTTGAGATAGGGCCTCTCTTATTTTATTTATTTATTTATTTATTTATTTATTTATTCATTCATTCATTCATTTATTTACCTATTTTTTTATTGACCAATTTATTTATTTTTGACTTTTCTGTGTACTCCAGGCTAGCTGACCTATGAAGCTTTAGATATTCTCCTGCCTCTACGTATCTGTAAGATGAGGCACTGGGATTGCAGATATACTACTGTGTTTGGCTTTTACATGGGATCAGAAAATCAAAACTAACAATCTCATACAAGAACAGCAGGCACTTTAAGCACTAATCAATCACCTTAAAAAATCCATTGCTTAGCAATTAAAAATGACTTTCCTAGAACTGATTACAATGAAAAATATGTTGTCATCTTACAGTTTTGTAGAGCTTTCACAATAATGTGAATTATACTGTTTAAATCCAAAGCTGAAAAGGACAAATGAGTGAATGAATGTAAAGAAGGTCCAAGGTAATATTGAAATAGCTCTGTGAGCCAAACATATATTACATGATTCTATCTTGTGCAAAATTAACTTTGTTACTAAATGTCTTCCTCGTTAATATATGAATGCATGTCTGAATTCAATCTGCCAGACTAGACTACAGAAGCACAGTAGTGTGTCCGGAAAATGTCACAAAACGAAGCTCTTCCCTCTCTTTCCTTTGCTGAGTGCATTCTTTATTTTGGTATCTTAATAAAGGACAAAGTGAACATTATTGCTATAGCTGTTTTCTTTTATTATTTAAAAATTCTCTTTAAAGTATATTTTCAGACTTTTTAAAAAATAATGTTTCAAGACATTGATACATTATTCACCACCCAGTCTCTAATTTCTGTACTGTTTATATGATAGCCACCAGCCACAGGTGGCTACTACATCTAAGCAAACTGCACACAGTGGGAACACCATCCCTCACATCTGCTAGCACACCACAAATGCTCCACACACAAAGGAGTCCAGTGGAAGAACACCATGGGCTGCTTCCACCATTGCAGCAAGTTCCATTAAACAATACTGCTCAAGAAAATTATATTCTGTTATTAGTTAGGGCATATTATGCCACCCTTTTATTTGAGTTCCAGCATTACTAAAATACAGTAGTTCATGAATAGAACAGTGGTAAAAAAATCTATGGGAAAACATTGACTGAGACAAATTTTTGTACTGTTATTTGTAGAGTCTTCAGCAGGACATGAGTGAATAGGAATTTTTGTTGTTGTTACATACAAAATTCTGCCTCTGTAGTCAGCCTAAATGAGTATGATGGTAATAGTATCTCCTACAGGCATAGAGAACACTTTCAATTTCCAGAGTTCTTTTTTTTTTTTTTTCTCATAAGGGTTGGGAGCTAAATCTTTCAGGCCATTTAAGCTGAAGGTCTGCCTGGAATGTTCTTCCACAGCAATTCTGAAACACTGCTTCCAATATGTAGTTTTTAAAATTTCACTTCTTCCACCATGATCTCTCTGAACCAATAAAATTTGATTAGTTTTTATTTGGATAAATGTTCCCCAAGGTTAAAGGTTTGGGGCCTAGATATTGCCTTTATTTGAAATCTTTTAAAGATGAGAATCAGTGTAAAATCTTTCATCATTATTGATATGTCTTAGAAGAAAATATTGGGACTCTATGCTTCTCTTTCTATTTCGCTCTCTCCAACATGGCTCTTAATGATTGTACAGGACCAATCAGTCATGTAGGGGCATCTACAAAATGCTGAGTCAATACATCTTTTCCCTTCATAAGCTGATTGTTGGTTGTAGGTAATATTGTTACAGTAATAGAAAGCTGACTGCTATAAGATCCTGTTTCATGCATATCTACCTTTCCTTTCCTTTTTAACAGATCACCGTGTATTATCACCACCATTGCATTTATTAATGTCTTACTTAGCAATATTTATTTAATTTCTGACTTACTCCTTTCCCTGATTAAAGCTAATTTAGAAGAGCTCACTACAATATCATCATATTCTAAAAGGCTACCCTGCAAAGGCAAGCACCTTATAAATATTTATTGTAGAAATAAATCAATAAATGCAGTGGGTAAGAAATGGAAATTAAAGCTATTCACAGCAGAAATATGCCTTTTTGAAATAAAAATCCATTTTAAGTTAAAACCACAATTTCTTCAGTTTCTGAATTTGATTTTTGCCATTTATATTCACCGAACTTAAAGTCTGAAATGAAATGAGTACAAAGTTACATGGTACAAAACAAGTTTTCTTTAATGAATGCTAAGTGAAAGGCTAGTCTGTGCCAGAGGAGATTGGCCATCTGCAGTGATAACTCATGCAAGTGATGGGAGGCATTTCTTGGTGAGACTGGGGATTCATTTCGATCTACTGAAGAGTAAGCAAAGTGTTGGTATGTTCAGTGTAAATGGAAATTTTGAAAATAGTCAATTTAGATTGCACACTATCCAGAAAAAAAAAACATTAAAAATGTAGCTTTTGGGCAGAGGAATTCTTTAATAAATAAGGGAGTGCATACATTAAAGCCTTTGCACAAGCTAGCACGTTTGATATTTGACTCTATGCTAACTGTGACAGTTGTATAGGGTTATGAGAAAGCCGATGGTCTTCAGGATACCATTAACATTGTCAATTCAGAAGCATCATTCTGATTAAAATTTACTTATAACACAGATTTTTCTTGAGCACCCATATTCATATTTTTGTGATAATTGGAATTTCTGTGAATTGACATTACAGTTTTAGCTATACCCCACATTCTTTTGTGAGTTTGGATTGTTGACTGATTGTTTTTAAGGCTGAATCAATTCCTACAATGTAGTCTATAAACTCAGGAATCAAATATTGGCATGTTCTGCCTTTCACTACAGGAGAAGAGAGGCTCTTTTGAACTCCCCTGCCCCCGACATCCCTGCCTTCTACCCCCTCTTCTGACATTCCCTCCTCTGCCCCAATCTCTTCTTTTGTTTATTTTTCCTTAGTTTTTAATTCAACCACAAACACATATAATTGCTTTAAAGCAATATCAATATACAAAAGATTATATGCGAGAGTAGGAAGGAGTAAATTTAAAAGAAATAAAAAATGTGTTCACATGTGATAGTAAGACACTAAATGATTGTTCTATAAGTCAGCATTTCAAGTGTAAAGTGTTCATGGTGTGCAATATGCTACAAGTAAATAAAACAAATCATAATTTAACTATCATTTTAAAAAATCATTGTAGATAGTTAGAATGATAACCACCATACTCATCACAATTATCTCTGGGTACTTGTGAAACTTACTAAAAATTCATTTAATTATTACATTGACAACCATATATACCACTACTAGTGGTAAAATGGAAAGAAAAAAATCATTTTCATATGTTTTATTGCACTCCTGTTCATTGTTTATATTTTCCAGCTTTGCCAAGCATGTAGACCAATAAGCAACAATAAACCTATTCCACGTTTTTAGTGCATACTAGAAGTGAATGATACAAAATTGAGATTTGTACTATATTTATTTTATTTTTTCTATGAAAGCATTGATTTTTAGTCTGCTCAAATTATCTCAAAAACAATCTTCATTATTTTAAAAAGCTATTTATTTTCATTAATTTTTTTGTTCTTAGGCAATTGTGCACATGTCTGTATGCACACTGACCATTCTCACCTCATCCCTCGACCCCAGTCCCTTCCTTCCCACCAATCTCTCTCCAGTGTTCATGTCTTATTCTTTTGTTTTGTTACGTAGATGGCATGTCTATGAGTCTGTGAGTTGGGGGTGGGATTTACTGGAGCTTGCTGGGTAAACTAAAGAAAATGATTTACGTTTCTCCTAGGAATGAGAGAGGACTCTGTCGTTGGTATGTAAAATGATTAAAACATTTTTTAAAAAAGAAAATGATTAAACCTTTTCAAGAACCTATCAATGGCAAACGTTTAGAGGTAAACAATAAGGCCTATCGGGGCTCTCCCTCTTCCATTACATTGCTGATGGCCTTTCTTGTGTGGTACCAGTGCAGGAAACTAGTTATAATGAGTTAATGACTATAATGTTTTTTATTAAGTCCAGAGAATGACATTAAAGCCCCTTATTTTATAATTCTCATCTATTCTCCGAGAATATTCTGTGAGGCAAAGAGGGGGTGGTACAAAGGTCTTGGTTGGGTCTGAACTGCTATCCATTTTTTATTCTCTGCAACATGGGCAGTTGTGAGTCCCTGCATTTACCACTCTCCATTGTAAGGAGAGACTTCTTTAAGGTTTGGAGTAGTTTTATTTATGGATATAAGTATATAAAAATACAAAAGGGAGATTGGTGGAGTTATCTTGAATGGTTGGATAGTGCTGCTTCTAGACACAGTGGGGTACTGAACAAAACTTCCAGCCCCATGTATGAGATACCTTCTTATGAGTGTGTCAGAGAGGCTACAGAAGCACCCCCACACACCCAATGACACAAGCTCTTGTCCATCCTCTTGGCTACTCACCAGAACTAGAGGATAAGACTATATTATGGAAGACACCACAGTCTTTGGTTGTAAGTTATAGAGAAAGAAAACTGTAACCGAGCTGAAGATCGCTTCCCCGCTAGCTAGCTCTGAAACCACTGCATGGTATTGAGTGGGCTGTGGAGGGAGAAAAGGCATCATTTGTCTTGTCCAGCTGTGAATCCTATGAAGCATAAAACCTACCTGCCAGGAAAGATATGCCCAGCTGTGCAACACTGAGGTCCTCCATACTCATGTTTATCTTCTTGCTGCTTTATTTTATTTATTTGCTTCTATGGATTGAATATAGGTGGTGCAGATGCCAAGCATGCACTCTGCCAATGGCCCACATCATTAGCCCTGTCTGACCTAATGTCTAAAAATACAGTGCAATTCTGACTTACAGAAGGTTAATATTCTTTGGTATCTATAGTTTGTCATTTTTCCAGGTTTATAAATTAAATTTAATGCAAATATTTTAAAAACAATTAAGTTTTAAAGGGCACGTAACTGCTGTTGTTGTTGTTGTTTTAACAGCCCAACTACACATTTTAAGGCAGAGAAGATCAACTGAACCCCTACATAGACAGGAAGTGTACACATGCTGTGGGGTCAAGCTTTGTTAAGGAGTGACTGGGTTAAAGTTGCACATGAAATACAAACTTAAATGCATTTTCACTTTTTCCTTTTATGTATGTATATGTTAGAACTTTCAACAAGACTACAAGTGTTTCCTGTTTGAAATGTGTAAAGACTTTTAAGAAACAATCTTTATAGGTCATTGCAGACTTTTCACCAAGTGACTACTCACATTAACATGAGGTGCTAGGAACATATTTAATATAAGCGGGCCTGCTTTGGTCTGAGACGAAAGCAGCGCATATTACTGGCAATAACAGAAAGGACTCATTATTCCACATGTAATATAACCACATATCGTGGGGTCTTGGGAGAAGCACCATGGTATATTTTCATGTGTGACACTCATATTCATTTCTGCTTCCCCCAACTGTGTGAGCCCTGAGATAACTGCATTCTAGTAGCATTTTCCCCATATTCCAACAGAACCCTTGAAAACAGTAAATGAATGCCAGATTATGACAGCTCCACTGACAAATATTGCTACTGAAGTAATTGAGTGGAAGTATTTTTATGTTGTTAACTTGTACACGAATTCACAAAGTAGTTAACTACAATCACCCGAACTTATTGAAATGAATTAGGAGTGAAAGCCAGCAACTAAGGCTTCTATTAACTCTTCCTCATTCTTTTTAGAGTCAAGACAACTTACAGCTTTGTTTTCAAATGCATTTATGGACTAGAATTACAAAATTTGAGGTAAGGAAAAAATACCGTATTTCCCCCTTTTCCTAAGTTCTAGTCACTCTTTAGTTTCTATGGAACAGGATTAAGCAGGTCTCATTTTGGGAGTTCATGAAATAGCCTACATAGTATTTCTGGTCCTGTCATCTGCAGCTTCCAGAGAAATGAGAGGAAGATATTGATGATCAGCACATCCAAGAAGCACCATGGCTTTCTTTCCTCCAGCAAACACTTTACAAACATGATTTCAAACTGACTGGTCAGCAGTAGGGAAGTGTGTTCACTGTTTTTCTCAGTCTCTTGAAAGTCCATTATCGTCCCTTGAACTGCAATGGCCATTAATCGGTTTTACTTGTTTGCTATGCTAAGCCTCTCTGAGTGTCAAGATGAAAAATGCTTTTAAGGGAATGTCAGTCCCTACAGAACCTGCTTGTCAAAGGATTTCAGTTTTCATCCTATGGCCTTCCTAACCACTTATAAAGGTTTACTTTTTCTTCCTGGTAATTCCCATATTATGAATGCCTACAGCTTGTAACCATAATTCAGGGTGGGCTTTGCAGTTAGGAAGTTACAGACAAAGTTGATTAGGTATCAAAATGAAAGGTTTTAAAATGCATTAATGCTTTACCACTGCTGATCTTAGTGGTGTGAAGAAAAAGGCTGCAATCTGCTAAGTTATTTTTAAAGCTCTATTAATTTCACTTTGAAAACATAATGAAAAAATTTCAAGTTTATTGCTATTATGGCCACAGATAATCTGAAATATACAAATAAATTTCTTAAAATTTCTGGTCCCCACTAAAAATATATATCAGAGACAAGGCAGGGTCTCTCAGAGCCTTGAATTCTCAGTTTTGATTCTGGGCTCTGACTTTGGGCTTGTGTGATAAGGTGAAGTTCCTCACCTCTCAGGCCCCAATAGCACCCCAATCAGCGAGGGAAAGGGGATTTGCATGCTTCTTTCATTATATGCATACAATTATAGTGAACACAGGCGTGTTACACACAGTTAGGCTGTTGCATGCTCCTGTAGTCCCCAGTAAAACTTGTTGAGAAAGCCATGTCCAGATGGAGACTTTAACTGGGATGAATGTATTTCAAGGGGGCGGGGCAGAGCTGATTCCTACAAGAGCCGGTTCACTCCTCTCTCTGAAGCATACCTGCTTACCCAGTCACACTTTATCAGAGTATGCCGCCCTGCCCTGAACTTCACTGGACTAGACTGCTTCAAATAAGCCTATTTTATTTAGAAATTGCGATTTCAGGCATTCTATAATGCTATCAAACACCAGCCAAGGTGAGAATAGCTACGAATTTTCCAAACTGCTAAAATGTCTAGAAAATCCACAGGTAGCTATCCAATTTAACAATCTGAATGATGTATAAGAACAGAAAATCTCTCTTGACTAATTAATGACTATTGTCTTCTAAGGTGACTTTCTACTCTCATAAACAACATTATTCAAATTCAAGTATATCTCTGAAACTTGAATCTATGCCTGATTATCTAATGACATTATGACCAAGAAAAGCTGTCCCTGAGAGTGTCTTCCTGAATACCCTCATCATCAGGTTCTTAGCTGAGTACTAAAAAGACTTCCAAACCAGTGGTTATAGAGAATGATGTCATTAAATAATAAACTCTTTTCTACTGCCCAAATCTGCGTTGCATGAAAGCAATAGGAACTTGGATGGACTGTAAGCCACCAACATGACAAAGCCAAGCAGAAAGGGCTTAAGCTTTAAGTGTACAACAGAGCTTTATGTTCACACCTTTACATAAACATGTTTCTTTACCTTGATGCTCAATACTCATTTATCGGCCAGTAACAACACATTACCTACAATTCTTAAATTGAGTCAGTTTGAAGAAGAAAAGCTGTTTCTTGAGTTTGGTGCAAACTTGTTTGACAGACAACTTCATTTGAGTTTATACAAGGAATTTTATGGTTGCGTTATATATTTGTGTATTTTTATTTACTTTAAATATATTGTGCCCATTAATATCTTACTACATACTAGACATAGCATATATATTATACTTATATATTACAAATATATTTTATATATTTATGTGATATTTATTTACCTGTATTTATATAATGCACATCATATACTACATTATTACACTACAAATATTTATGAGGTTTTATGAAGAGGTATTAATGTGCCTGCCTGACTGAAGGCTGTTTCTCTGGATCCTGGGATGTTATTGTAGAAGAAACTTTCAATGAACTGAATTGCCATGCTCAAATTAGAAACAAAAACAAAAAACTGAATTTTAAAATAAGCTGGCTACTCTTAAGAGCTTTAAGTTTTGATAATACATATATGGATCTGTGATTAAAATCTGTAAAAATAATTTTCTAGAAATTACTACAAAATTTTTCTTGGGTGTATTGAATTATAAACACTAGTACATCAGCAGTCAAATTTTGAATTTAAATGTTCATAGCCATTGCGTTGTTTTTAAAAAACTCTATCATGCTCTTTCTGCTCCTTTGATTCTCTAGATTATTCTCCATTTTAGTTTTTGTCTTTTGGGGTTTTAAAAACAAGTACAAGAAAGGGACACAGGCTCTAGGTTCCTGGGCATCTGCTGACAGGGACCCCTGCTGTCAGAGAGGAGACTGACCCAGAAGGTGGAGACCCAAGTGATCCCTAGACACAGGATCCTTGCGTGGAAGTCACACTCCTTCCAGAGAGCAGTCTAAATGTGAAGCTATGTAGATGATGTCATTTCTTTTTGTTTTTGATTTTTAGGTTTCCTTACCAGACTCATCCATCAGTGGGACCTTGAAAAAATCACATGCTGTTAAGTTCTGATGTTTGTACACTGGAAAAAATCTTGTTTAACTGTATCTAGTGGAGAGAGAGGATCCCCCAGACTCTGAAATGTGAAGATGCTGCTTCTGAAAATCAATTCTAATCAGAGTCAGACCTTTCCATGCCCAGGTCTGTTTTCCTAATCTGGTTCTATTTCCGCTCTGCACATACACAGAATATATTCCTTACAGTGGAAGACTCAAAAGTGTTACATCACCTTCTGGTGATTCCTTGTGGAAAATCAATCTTTTAATAATTTTTATTGATAATAGTTTTATAAAGAATAATAATAAAAATATTGTTTCTTTTTAAATAAAATTATTCAAATGAAAAAATAATTTGTGTGCTAAATAAAAAATGTTGGTCTTAAGTTAATAATTTGACCAAAAATCTAAACCTTCCTCCTCCCTTTGCACCTCCTCCATCTCATTTTTTCTCTTCCTCTTTTTTCTCTTCCTCCTTCTCCTCCCTGCTTCCTCTTTTTTCCCCTTTCCACTTCTCCTCTTTGTTTGATGAGATATATTTATGCCGCTCACTCTAAATTCAAAGTCAATCTTCTTTTGCCTCAGGCTGTCTAGTAGCTGGCCCTACAAACATGAACAACCACAAAGAAAGACCTTTTCTGTATATAGATTCATGCTATTCCACATTTCTGCTCTTCCATAGAACCACAGCTCAGCTACCACCACAATGGGGAAATTACAACCTTCTGTGACACCAGCCCTCTCTGTCCTCCATAAGCATATACAGTCACATGCATGCACCTGTGGTGATATTTTATTTGTGCTTTGATAAATAAAGCTTGCCTGGAGATCAGAGGAAAAAGGCCAGCCATTATAAGTAAACAAAGAGGTCAGGCAGTGGTAGCACACACCCTTAATCCTATCACTTAGCGGGCAGGGTCTCTGTGTGTTCAAGGCCACATTGGAAACAGAGCCAGGTGTGGTGGCAGACACCTTAATTTTAACAAAGTTAACCATGGAGTTCTGGAGGTCTGTACAGACAGACAGAAAGTGACAGAGCTGGTCAGGAAGAGGAGGTGATGTAGCTGGACAGAGAGCAGTTTAGATGGCAGAACAGCAAGGCATATGTGCATGGGTAGACAGGAAGTAACTCACATTTGGAAGCTGCCCAGTTGGTGAGATAAGGTTGAGTGGTTGCTTTCCCTATTTCCCTGATCTCTCTAAAGCTTTCATCCCTATATTTGGCTCTCTGTTTTTTATTTAATAAGACCATTTAGAAATTCATCTACATGCACCAACACACACACAAACACATAAATGTAATTAAAAATAAAATAAATCTAAAAATTAATAAAGAAATTTGGTACATGGACCCAATTCCCCCAGTTCCTCCAGCATACAACTGAGAATCAATGATAAGCAAATCTGCTAGTCTCCATGAGGTTTCAATGCTGTTCAGACTCAAAAAGGCAGTATTAGTATTATACTATATTAATAAATATTAATGATATTTAGATATTAAAATGTTTCAAATATAAAATGCGGAGCTGACACTGAACTGAAAAAAATGAGAATCTGGATTATGACGAGTGTTTAGGACTAACCAAACTATGAAAAGAAGGATACAGGATTCTATGATTCTAATCCTGCCATTACAAACTGATAGGCATTAGGGTCCTGCTACAAAGTTAGAAGGGAGAGTTTCTGAGATCATTGTCACTTCTGACACTGATGGTAAGTTTGAGGGATTCAGAAAACATCCTAAGGTTCAATAATTTCCAAGTATTGCACAAAGAACTCACTGAACTCTGCTGCATTCATGCTTTATTAAAATGATATATATTTTAAAAAGGAAGAGAAGTAACACTTCCACAGAGGTACTTCTTCATACCCTTATTGACCAGGTTTTAAAAACACACAGAACAATTAACTGTTTTGCTTTTATTGAACTAGGCCACATTTTCTTTCTACTCATCCCATACAATTTGCTTTCAGATACATTGATTAGTACTTGTTTGTCCCATGAAACTGGAAACACTTTAAAGGTAAGAGTCCTAAATTGGAGGTCATTGAAATCATACTTTGAGGGCTTACAGGTTGATTCTCTGTCACATCGCTGTTCAGAGTCTAAACTTGTTCACTCTACTATAACCTACTTACCTACACACAGTGATGAATCAAGACTAATCAAACAGATAAATAAATTTAACAATATACAAAGAACTATGTTTCATATGCTTCTCCAATAGGGAAACTGGATGTATAGGTATATAACAAAATATTTTAAAAAGTTTGCCCAAAGCATTCTGTCTCTCTCCCATACTACACCACACATTTGCTCACCATAACAGTGCACGCCTGCTGGGCACCGCAAAGCACCAGTGACCCCATGTTTTCTCCTTGGAGCCAGGGTAGACAGGCCCAGGCCTGCATGTAGGTCTTTTTGTCCAACTCTGTCCATCATTATGCTGGACAGGACCATGCTTCCTCTTTGGAGCCCTGGGCAGTCCACCCCGGGCCTGCATGGCATGCTGGTCTCTTTGTCCTACTCAGTCTGTCATCTACCTCACTCTTTCTGCTCTCATCTAGTATCTCCTGACATGTAGAATAAAGCCTTAAGTTTTTAACATGGTATGTAAGATCATTTATGAAGCACTCTTCCTTCATTTCTCAATTCCAGTGCTTTGGTTTCTATAGAAAACCATACTGTCTTCTTAATGCACCACCACCTTCTAACCTCTAGGCCTGGCTGATGTTGATTGTTCTGACAGGTACAGATAAAATAGCTTCCAGACACATTTCTTGTTGTATGGACTTCTGTTATACATTACACCTTAGATACTGACGTATTGTCTACTGGGCTATTATCTACCCCAGGGATAGAATGGGGAGTAAAAGAGATAAAAAGACCAGATCCAAATCTCTAATGATTATTTCATGGATAGCCAACATTTTCTTGAAGGAAAGAGTAAAAACAAATTCATAACAGTGCATAGTAATTATAAGCTTCAGGAGTTGTCACGGAACCTTTTGCAGACACTGTAAGTCTAATACTGTGTTTTTACCCAGATTAATACTAGTAACAATTAGAACAGTGCCACCAAAAATAGCTACAACAACCATGGCAATCATTGCAACTGCTTGAGCATTTACTGTTATGTACAGGTATGTACATGGCTTACAGTATGCTACTGTTTGATGAGCTGACAAACTCATGTGACAGCCTTCTTTACTTTGCAGAGTCTAACAGTACTCTCTGGATAGGTTTCTAAATATCTTGTCATTCTGCATGACTTTAAGATGAATTTAGTGAACAGAATAAATTCTTACCATGGTGGTCAAAACAACAGGAAAACTGATTATACCAAAATATTTGGCTAGATTGATTCACAGAAAGCTACTGCCACTTGAGACGAAACCCTGGTGAATGTAGAATCTTATTTAATTGGATTTTTTTCCTAGTTGAACTAAATTATATTACTGAAATGCATCACCATGATTTTGTCCAAGCCAACTTAGTCATGGTCTAAGTGAAAATGGCAATAAATAGATTAATGGCTTCTGCTTTTTGATACTATTTTGAAAATTATATCACTTTATCATTTCTTTTTTACATATATTTTTATTTTATAATTAACTTAATTTCACATATCAGCCACGGATTCCCCTGTCCTTTTATCATTTCTTAATCTGTTACAATTTTCATAGTTATTAAGTTGTCTTATGCCACTAAATGTTGGGACATTATATATGACTAACATTCTGAAATAGTATACATGTAAAATCCTTTCATAAGTTTTGCCTCTATTTTCCTATAGTCTTTCAAGTGCCCTATAAAAGCATGCATTTCAATAATGAGATGAGTAACAGTTTCTGTTTTGCTGTTTACCACATTATATTCACCATTCTCATTAATTGGTACTTTTATTTTTACAATTACCCTTCCTGCTAAGCCTCACATATATTCCCACCTGCTGATGCATTATAATTTCCTATGCTGTTACTGTGATACTAGACAATTTGGGTTTCCTTGCAAAGTTTATTCTACCACGAAAGCATCAATGAGTATTATTATCTAAAATATAATGAAATGTATCTAGTTTTATTATTTTCCAGGTGCATTACTACATAGTTGGTTATTAACTTGGAAAACATACAAATTCTTCTGTCTATGGTAACACATATTGTATGCTGTACCACCTGCACGCTATTGTTCATTCTTAGTGGAGAATTAAGCTGCCTTATTTAAGACACCTTAATTTATTTTCAGTTGCAGTATCTAATTCTCAAATTCTACAACAATGTTCAGTTAACTCCAATAATTGGTATTAGTCCTGAGACATAGAAAACCACAGAGTAATCCTTAAAACTATTCTATTTTAAAAAAGGATAAGATTCTACATTTTTCCCCCTTAGGACAGAGAGCAATAAAACCCATAAAAACCCACAACAAAGGTAATAGAATCCTAAAAATGACCACTACTGTTTTGGGCATATTTAGGGATTGAGCACAGGCACTTTCATGTTCTAGGTGAGCATGATCCCATTAAGCATGTTCTGAGCCTCAATAACTTCAATTTGTAATCAAGAGATAACTGTTCTCATCCGGTTATAACATGATGTCATTGAACCTTATTTCTTTTGCTTCTGGTATGGTCTTGCCTATATAAATGCACATATTTACAAGTATAAACACATCTATCATTAATATATCATATGTGTATTTACAGCACAGATGTCTAAACACCTAAGCTGCAGATTTGAACTTTCATATTCCTGATAATTTACTTTTCCTCCCTAAATATTCTGCTTAGCCCATCTTGTATCCATTCCACTGATTGCATTCCTACATGTCTGAGTAACTGTGTTGTGTATCTCAATTATTAACATAGAGTTAAAGTATTGATCTATGACTCTCTCTCTCTCTCTCTCTCTCTCTCTCTCTCTATATATATATATATATATATATATATATATATTAGAATAACCTCAGTATTTAAAAATTACAATGCATTCAACTGTCTAATACAAATTCCCATTGATGATCACTTGGATGGTATTCAGGATGTTGTCACTTTAGTCAATGCAGAAACAAAACATATGGGTTTAGCCATTAAGTTCTCATGAGAGAAATACAGAACAAAAAACTTGGATGGATCTTTTTATTTGTTAAAAATTTATTTGGGGTTATTTTTATACAATAAACTTTCACTTGAATTTTTTGAAAGGTCTGCATCCTTTACAATACATTTATTTCTAGACATTTTATGTTTTACTACCATTAAAAAATATTGCCATTTCTTAAACGTAGTTGAACTCAAACCACACAAAAAAATGAAATAAACCCAGGACTGACAAGATGGCACCCTCATAAGGGTGCTTGCCATCAGGTCTCACGACCTGAGCTAGATCTTCTGGACCCATGCAGTGGAAGGAGAGAACTGAGTCCACAAGTTATTATCTGGCCTCTACATGCACATCATGTCCTACTGATGACTATACATACACATACATGGACAACACCCACACACAATACACATCACACAATGAATTCAATACAATGCAATTATATTATTTGAGTACAAAACAAAAGTAGTAAGAATGAAAATAGGATCTTCAGTGGTAAGCTCTCTAGAATTCTAAGAGTATGCATTGGAAACAGTTAACACCTTCTGAGGCCTTTTGTTGTTATATAAAGTGTAGTCTATGTATGGCAACATATTTAAAACACTGAAGAAAGTGTCTAGTGGCTCATGGGTACTAAATGGGTGTTACATATATTATTATTTCATTATTGGGTGTATGATATTAAGGACTTAAGAAAAATCTGTAAGAATCATTTGGGCTAAAAATACTACTTTCTTTTATTCACTATGAATTCTATGAATTATCTGATCATAATACCTACAATTCAGGAACTTCATGAAATCATAAACATTTAGAAAGAGCTGCAGAAACTGTTGGTTACCCACTCAGTATCTAGTCCTTCTCTTTCCTGCTGCTGAAGTCGGGATCTTATTTGAGAGAACAATTTGCAGAATTTTCAAATCTTGCTTATCAGGCATCTCTATATAAGTAGCAACAGAACAGCTGTAGCCATGGAAAGAAAGCTGAGCATTTGTGTTTCCCCCCACTATGATTGCTACATATTCATTTGACATTTTCTTATACTGTATAAAACATGAAATACCAGTGGGCAAAGCACTCATTCTGACACACTGAGAACTAAAAAAACCACCATCAATCATGGTATGTAGGGGATTGATGATGGATAGAGTTTGGGATGAAAGTCTGCCAGAAGACTTGCACTATTAAAATTGCCTTGTCTACATATCAATTTAAAATTTGAAAAGTAAGGACTCCCCTTCTCCTATCCCATTAGAATTACAATTATTACTTGTAGGATAATGTGGGAGAGTAATTATTTTCCAATATTGTCTTTCCATGCCAGCACATTGTAATCTTCTCCTTATTTAATTCATTTTAATTTACATAATTAAGGTTTTTTATATTCCAAATAATAATCTCTTTTAAAGAAAAAATATGATGTGCTAATTGCAAAAACTATTCTAAGTATTGGGAATAGAATATTGAATAAGAATGTTGAGAACCCTCCTCATGGAATTCAAATTCAGGGAATAGGGAGTTATAAGCAAAAATACCATTCAGTAAATAAATATTTATTGAATGCCACAGTTATACCACATTATTTCCATGTAAGTTAAATTTTATGACAGGTTTAATTATGCCAAGGAATGTTTCCTATTTATTCAGTCTTACTGATTACTAGGGTATTCTTGTAAAACCACTATGTTTCTAGCTGTCTTTCTAAAGGTTTGTGTGTATAAATGTTTATTTTTTCCATTGACTTTCAAGGAAATTTTTAGGGAGTTGCATAATTTGGTGATGATTATAGCTTTATTCATTATTGTATTATATATATATATATATATATATATATATATATATATATATATATATAACATGTATGTACACACACATACACACACACACATACACACACATACACACACACACATACACACACACACACACACATGACCATCTTGTGAAGATAAATAAATGCTCTAAAAATTTTTGAAAGACCTGATGATTTTTTACAAATAATTTTAAATAACTGAAGGTTGCAGTGATGATTACAACACAGGTAATTTATACTTAAAGTGGGCATAAAAGCAGTAAAATTTAACTCCTGATTTACAGAATATAAGCAATTTTGTTCAGCATATTTTTTTTTTTTTAAATCACAGGGGCAGATTACCTGACAGTGAAAATGGAAGAAAGCTTAATCTGAGGTCATGGTATCCCGGGCATGTCCATCGTGACTTGGTCATGAGCTTGAGAATAGCAGCATGGGGAACATTTGAGGGAGCAAAGGTTGGAGATCAGGAAAGAGAGAGGGTGTATGGGACAAGACACACCCTTGCCACCTACCAACTGTGCCCATTCCCTCTAAAGGAGGTTATCAATTTATGGTTGTCACAGTGAATGAGTTTCATTTCCTTCATCTGCTATCATCTCCCAAAAGCCTGTCAGCAGACACTAAGCCACATGCCTGCAGAGGGATTTCATGGTCAGACCGTTAAGGGATCAAGACTGAAACATGTAGAAATATAAAATAAAAATGATTAACATTTAGGAGGAATGATTTTGAAGAATTCTTCAATAAAAATTATATTTTACATGTTTAGTAAAAAACTCAAAACTAAGCTGATTATTTATATCAAATGAATGAATGTAAGTGTTCTGAACCATGAATTGGGAAAATGAGCCTATCCTGTGAAATTTTTCAATATAAACAGACAGATTATAAAATATATAACACATGAATCAGAAAAAAAAGTTATATTTGACACTGAATACATGAATTAAATACAGCCAGGAAGTTAATATCACTATAGACAGAATGGTTCTGCCCTTACATATTGTAGTGAGTGATTGTCCTCTGAACCAAGCACTTGCCATTTTGCGGTCTTAGGCTGTGGGACCTGCAGGGGGACTTCCCAGCTGGACGTGCTGACAGTTGACTCCACCTCTTCTTGAGTATACAACTGCTTCTACCAACTGACAACTTCTACATACATGACCTGGCATAGAGACTAGAACAAATGTGTGTGTAGGTGTGCATGGGCCTTTGGGTCAGTGTGTTTGCATGTGCATTGTGTGGGTGGGTGGGTTCCTGTGTGTGTGTGTGTGTGTGTGTGTGTGTGTGTGTGTGTGTGTGTGTAAGGTCTAGAGTCGAGAATCCATCTATGTGGTTATAGTGAAGCTGTCATCCCTGCTACTAGATAAAGCTTACCAAGTATGGCCAGCTGGAAAGGGGTGCCCATACCCCTTATAAATAACTCTTTTACCTCTGCCAAAATGAACCTTGGTGAAACTGTGTTTCAGCTTGTCACTGAGACCTTAGGAGAAGACATTGCTCATCTCCCAATGAAAAGGATTTTAGCAATATCTATTTCTACCAAAATGAAATGTACTTGATAAAATAACTTAATCTTCAAAATATATACCATAGTCACATATTAAATTATATATTAAACAGTTATGCAGTTTTGGTCTTTTTAAGGCTAGTATCCAAATATAAGCTTAGCACTCTTACACTCACTAAAATCTTTGACTTAGAAAGAGTTTGGGAAGACAGGTGGAACAAACACATTCCTTATATATATGGCAGTCCAGAAATAATAAACCATTACAACAGGAGATCATAAACCAAGAATGAATGCAACAATCTTGAAAACCAGTTGATATTGACATAAAAGTGCAGCATCCACTCAATTCTAGCTGTTTCCTCAAAGGTTTGCCGAAGATACTCGGAACACTATGATTTTGTACCAGAATGAAATTTTAATTAGTTTCCTGCTTAGATCATCATGCCTTTAGTTGTATGTGAGCCTAGACATGATTTTAATACCTGTTACTAGGTGATACTCTGGCAGTATCAAATTAATATTCAACTAAACAGAATCGAAGAAGCAGATATTGTTGCGGGTCCATTTAAAAAATAATTTTCTTCAAGTTTGATAATTTCATCCATATATACAATGAAATATTATAATATCCATTCCCCATTATGGCCTCCAACACCTCACCCTACAGCTTCATGTCTTCTTTTTTAATAACTTTGTCCATAGCTTGCCAATAAGGGGTGGTTAATCCCTATTGGACAAAAACGTGCAATCCCAAGAGGACCTGGCACACTAGAGGAATTACAGGATAGAAAAAAGTTCCTAGGCTTGAGGGGATGAAAGAGCAAAGTCAGAGAGAGAGGAGACCAATCCCAGGGGAAGGAGAAGACTGGCCTAAAGCCTCAAGGGAAGAGAAAAAGTCTTGGCTTTGTTCTGCACCAGGGAGAAAGGGCTTCTGCTGAAGCAGCCCAGTGATGAGATCCATAGTCTTAAAATAACACTTCACACACTTGTATTGGCAACAGACAGTCCAGGTGGGAGGGGCAAAGTGGGGCAAGGACGAAAAGCAGGAGCCTAATTTAGAGAATATTATATTTAAGGTGAGATGTGACGGTGTCTTGTATTGAGATAAGATGATAATATCATACAAGGAAAGAAGATTAAATATTTTTAGATTGAGGCATTCAGAGTTTCATTGTCAAATACTGAGGAATTGAACCACATTATTATAAAATATTATGAAAATATATTTGAGGCTGAATTCTTATGTTTCTATGCATTGTTTAAATATGTTTTCTCCCATCTTCTTCTTTTCTTTTCAGTAAGAAGTTGTTTACTTGTAGGAACACGATCAAATAAAACAAAAAAAAATTCTTGAATGAAATTGGACTCTACATTGTAGTTATTCGGAATTCCTCAGTATAATTAAGTATGGTCACATATCAATATCAATAAAGATTGCCATTCACGAGAAAATAAAGATTCTGATTTATTAAATACAAACAAAACTGGACAGAAAATTTGGAATTCAAGAGTCAGAAGAGGGAGAGGAATGCTTCTGAGAAAGGCTTGTATTGATACGGTGTGGCTAGTGTACTTAGAACCTCACAGCAGCTATGATTATCCATATAAGATCAAGCCTGCAGGAAAGTCCAGCATGAAGAGGGCAGGGGTTCCCCAATCCCCACCCCTTATTGGCGAGCTATGGACAAAGTTATTAAAAAAGAAGACATGAAGCTGTAGGGTGAGGTGTTGGAGGCCATAATGGGGAATGGATATTATAATATTTCATTGTATATATGGATGAATTATCAAACTTGAAGAAAATTATTTTTTAAATGGACCCGCAACAATATCTGCTTTGGTTTGTTGTCTGGCACTAACAGAATTTTCCCAGGGGCCTGCCCTGAGAAGATTCCTCCCAGAGTCCTGGGGAAGATGCTACATCTGGTGTGGGGTTATTTGAGGGAAAAGAATCTACGTACACCATGATCTTTCATCCATTACTTTATTTCTCTAAGACAAAATTCTATCTATACAGCTTCAGCTCTGTTCTCATATACAGCTTCTCTCTGTATGTGAACTCCTATGCTTCCGACCTCATCTTTGTCCTCTGTTCCTTCGTCTTCCATCTTTGCTTCCTTGTTCCTTACCCCTGGCTCTGAGAAACTGTGATTTCTCCTCTCCTTGGGCATGCAGCTCTGTCTACCATCTACAGAAATTCTCCCTGTTCTCTTCTCTCTGGCCAAGTGGCTCTGCCTGCCTCTTGAATTCAGCTCTAGTCCTTACTGCACTTGGTTATGCAAAAAGCCCTACTGTCCTGAGTCAATAGCTCTGCAGTGCTACTAGGCCTGAAGGCAAGGGATGGTGTGAGCTTCATTTGCACAAGAAACAAAGCTATGCATCTATAGCCCACCTGTCTCCTAGGCCCTGCAGGGGTGTTAGTTGCCTAGTGGATCAGCTGTAGATCTGAGAAGCTTAGCTGTTTGCCAATATGGCCTAGTATATGAGCAGACAAGAATTTCATAGCAGAAGAGAGTTGTTATATATTAATAAGCTAAATAACACCAAGTATTCCTTGATAAATGGATTCGTCTTGAAGGACACCTTGGTCAGTCAAGGTATAGCTTATTATATACAGCTGAATCTCTATAATATATTATTGCGGCTTGCTGAACTGTACATTATGAAATGGTTCCTAATCTAGAACCATGAGCTTAGTCTGCACTGAAAGCAATTCCTTCTTGCCCTGGCCTCTTCAGGCTAGCACTGGCCTTTGCTTGCTGGGCTTGAGACAGAGAACTAATCAGTTGAGAAAGCCAAGTCTTTTTACATTAATGATATGACTTTCCTCTATTTTCTAGCTTCAAACACTACAGCTACTGTTTCATTCTTTCAAACACAATTTAATTCACACTAAAATAAAGACCAATCATTCAATATTTTTCTGTTAAAGTCCAAAGGCATATGCTATGTTCACTGAGCAATTAGATTCCATTATTGTCACCTCAGTCATGACACCTGACATCTTCAGCAAACAGTCCTAGGGAATGACAATGCTTCTTATGGTATTGTTATTTTTTCTCAGTTCCTTAGTATTTTTCTCTGATCCTCGATGCTTGCCTTAGGTGACTTTACAGTTCCCAATGATTATAAAGCTGCAGAGGTTAGCTTTCTGATACAAGCATCAATATAGAACACATGTGCATGCACATACATGCATATAATATGGAACACACACACACACACACACACACACACACACACACACATACACACACACACACACACACACCACACAGTTGAAACATGGTTCCAGTATAACTCACTGTAAATGAGAAGATGATATTGAATTCTGTGAGAGAAACCTAGCAAACAAAAGGAACTATACTGAAACTCCTATTATAAAGCAAGAATTCTTTCTAACAAGGAAACAAATATAACTTAAGTTATTACCTTACATATAAAACTAGATTTTCCATTTTTTGGTTGAAAACATACATATAGAATTTAAGTATATTAATGCTCATTAAAATCTTTCCAAAAAACATAAAGAATAGGACCACAGGAACACTCATTTAGAAGTAAGCCAGAAAAACCCTGAGTGTGATCCCTGGGACCCACGTGGTGAAAGGATTCTGAAGTTTACCTCAAGTTGTATTCTGACTTCCATGCACACATCATGGCACTTGAAATCCCAGTAATAAACAAACAAGCCAAATTTAATGGGATTTTCCAAAAAAAGAAGCATAAAACATTTATTATTTCATTGCTTTTCATACCTATGGGATGTATTGCTACACTGAGATTCCTGGTGGTTAGTGGTAAGCACTGGGGCATGAACTAACTGTGGATCTGAGCAAGTCTATCAGCTACTAAAAGTATGCAACAAGGACAAATTGTTATAGACAACAAACCAATGTGTTATACACATGCACGGAACAGGTTATACAAAACAATTAAAACAATTTTTGTGAAAACAGGCAGTCAGGATCCGAGTTTCCTGCAGAGACACTGGGTTAACGCGGTTTAAGAAGCTGGGGCTTCCCAGGAGAAACCACCAGGCAGTGAAACTAAGGGAGAGTTGGGTGGAGATGGGAAAGATTAATGGATAAAACAGTCTCTAATTTGTATAGAGTTTTTAATAAAGAAAAGTAAAAAAATCACACTACATAAGAGTATCAAACAAAAAATTCCTAAATATATTTGACAGGCTAATCAACAGGACAAAATATGAGAAAGTATGTGCTTACAGAGGGAATATTTAAGAGACAGGAGTTTAAAAGACAGACTGGCAGAGACTATCAAGCAGGAAGAATAGGTATAGGGAATTGACATGGATGTAAAAATGAAGGTCATCTGGGTTAGATAGGTATAGCGTAGAGGGCGAAATTAGCAGACCAGCTGTCAGCCACACAGCAGATTTTGACTTCCATGTGTACCCACAACATTCATTCATGGAGCCTACATGTGCAGTCCTCTCTATTATTTACTTTTCTTGTCACTATGGTAGACACTGACAGAAGCAACTCAAGGGAGGAAGGCTTATTTTGGCTTGTGACTTCAGGGAATGAAATCCATCATGGTGAAATGAAATGCCACTGTAGCTCTCTCCACAGGAATGGGGGTTTCACAGGAGGAGTTGGAGGCTCATTCACCTTGTGATTGGCTGAGAAGAAATTAATGGTTGGAACCAGAAGTGAATACCACCTTCCAGGTTCACTCCTGTTCACATTTGGCTAGCTAGACCACAGTCCTAAGGTTTCCACGACCTCCCAAAGCAATATCATCACCTGGAAACACATTCAAACACAAGAGCATGTAGAGTACATTAAACATGCAAAACATAACACTCTCTCACTCTACTGTTAACCTTGAAAACTTGAATGCAAGCTCTAAGAAAAAAGAGTCTAACCTCTTTTATATACTGTTAATTTGTCAGCACCTAGAACAACACAGACAGGGATCACAAAAAATATTCCTTCAACATTTATAACGTCACAATATTCAGTTCAACTTAGTTTTGGAACATTTTCTGACTTTCCAGATAACAGAATTAAAAAGTTGAGTTGGAAGCACAATGGGCTGAAATCAAATAGACCTAGTTCAACAGCTCTTTACAGTTATTGAAAGAGAATAAATGACTTAAGTTTTCTGAATTTCCATTTTCTAGTAAGACAAAAAATGCTATCCAATTGTTGTTGGGTTCAGAGATGGTGGATATGTGCCTAGTCTTCAACTTGGCACACATTGATTACCCAGAATGTAACAGCCATCGGCTAAGAGTAGCCAACCTCTCATTGTGCCTTCTACCTAAATCTCATGTTGTTCACATCTGAATTATAGTACTAGGCACTGTGTATTAGATAATATCATGCCCAATCTTTTTGATGGAAGGAACTGTCTGTTACCTATTTATTTTCCATTTTTAGAAAATTCTGCTCTTAAAATTAATTCAAAATGCTAAAACTTCTATTTGTATTAAACCAGAGTACTGTCTCTTAATATCAATGTTATAACTGCTGTGTTTGTCTTAATGGTATTTACATTCATGTTCATTTTTTTTATTCAGTTAGTTATATGATCTGAGGACGGAAGGGAAAGCTAGTTCGTATTTATACATTATTGGTGTTTACCAAACCATTTTAAGCATGAATGCTTATTATGTGCAGAACAAGAAATATGGAAGCTGTAAACGCGTGTAGTATTAAGAAAGTTGTTATTAAGAATATAATGTCTTTCACATGATGTTATATTTAAGAACATTTCAAATTTATATTAGGAACTGTTTCCTTAAGTAGTTTTAATAAGGATTCTATCATAAAATATTAAATTAGGGAAGAAAGCTGAGCTATAACTTTTATGTTATCAAAAGTAGTTACTATTGCCTTGCATTAGAGAGTCTGATCTATGAGTTTTTTTTATACTCCTGATTTTAGAAACCAGTATCCATAGGACTTTGTTACTTAGTCCAGTTCACCCTCTGCATAGTACAGTATGCAAGACAGAGAAGCAAGTGAAGTTGATTTGATTGCTAGAGATGTAGCTATCATGCTCTTCTGAGAATACCAGTCTGTTTAGATAGACAGCAATAATAAAGAAAGAATGCAGCCAGGGTTGATTTCAAATTATATTCTTAGATAATAGTGATACTATGGAAATTTTATTTTATCAAGGTATCATGTTGTAATGTGGAAATTTATCTAAAGGCAGTAAAAACAAAAACCTGGTCATATGGAATAAACAAATTGCTATATTTTGTTTTCATTTTCTTTCCAATTGGTTGCTATGACTTAACCACAGCGCAACTGTGAATAATGGTGAATTTTGAAGAGTAACTTTGGGAATCATCAACCAGTAGCAACAACAGACACACATACAGATGTGTGAATACACACATAAATAAAGTAAACCTTTTCTTTACCACTTGCATCTAAGATTAGTAACATACTTAAAATTAGAGTCCTTTATAAACATTGGGATAATATTCTTATAATATGCTTACAACTTTGTTCCAAAATTTTCTTTTTATTTCCATTCTGATTTTCTTTTTTTAAAAATTTCATTAGCATTTACAGTTGTACGAAGTTAATCACTAATTCTGAAATTTTCATGCGACATATAAATTCACTTTGCTCATATTTATTACCTCTTTTCTCTTTTCACGAACTGTTCATTGCATTACTGAGAATAAAAGAATTTGATCTACTACATTTTTTAGTGTAAAAAATAATTTTATAGCTTGCAATTAAAAATATAAATTAAGTAGTCTGCTAAAGAAAAAAAGCAAGTGCTATCAAGTGGAAACGATGTGCTCATAGTGATTTAACTAAAGTGGGTAACAGTAGACCCCAAACAAACCGACAAAATGAAAAAAAAATCAAACAAAATAATGACAATCCCACCCCCTCCAAAATGAAACAAACAAGCAATGTAGTAATTGTCAGCTGAAATTACAGAGACATTTTAAGATTCGTACACTAAGACATCACAGCACCAGCATGCTGGGAAGTGGCTAAGCTGGCAAGCAAATCACCGCTATTAGATCCCATTCATGATTTAAATTCTGCTATTTTATCTCTTCATAACATGCAATATTTTTTCAACCTCACATTTCCAGGCATTTCAGCTCCTGCTGACATAAGTGCTTTCCCAAAATAGAATGTCACAGCAATCTTCTGCTAGACATCTACGCCCATTTGTGCATGTATTTTTTAGGATGCTTTTTTTTTTTTTTTTTTGAACCTCTTAACTGTGAGAGGGTCTGGAAGGTAGGGTTAGAATGAATGAGACCTTGTTTTCTGAAACGACACTAGACACTTTATCTTCTCTTAAAAAAGAAATCATGGTCTCCTACCTTAAAAACAAACATCTCCCGTCGAAGAATAGCTAGAGTGTTGAAGTTCCCATCACAGATGTTGGGTTTGGCTCCTGGATAGGAAGGTCTGCCAGTGGGAGGCCGGGGAGGCTTTGGCCTGTCGTTTTTCCGTGGGTCCGCCGGAGGAACAGATCGGTGAGGGGGCACTGTCGGTAGAGGTCTTGTGGGTGGAGGGATCTTGTCAGGTGGACCTTTTGAAAACATGAGGACAGTGCTTGGCTCACTTAAAACTGGAATAGTGCTGCAAGATATGCTACAGAGAACAAGTGCTCATCAGCAGAGGGCACAGGCTAAGCAAGGTAAGAGGTCGTTAAGATCGAATATTTTCTCCAAACACAAACCCTCCAACCCTCCCAACGGCTGCCAAGGGTGTCTTGGACTGTCCTAATGAGGCTGGAGTTCAGCTCCTAGTACTATGATTTCTTTGTTAATTTTTACTGAGGTGTATTTAATAGCTTCAACCCAGTCACTGTTGGAAAGTTGCTCTCAAAACCTGTTTGGAAGTAGGTTTTTCATGAAAAAAACAGAAGTATGAGAATAAATACTGGACTCATAACTGTGCACTTCATTCAAGAGGAAATTGGACTTTGACAGATGTTGATCTCATGAAAATATTTCCAAAGATAAACACACTAGCAAATCAAAGGTTATTCTAACATATGTCTCCAGCTATCTATTATAAGCCTTTACCAATTTCACTATTTTATTTTAATGAAATGTCCTGACAAATAGCTCAGTGTTTCACTTAAATAGTGAATCTAAAGTGTCCATTGATTAACATACCACTGGTGAAATATTAATGTCAAGTATTTCTTAAAAAAGGCTTCCAAGTCGAGCCAAAGTTTACTCATGTAATTTGCAACAGATGTTAGCCATCATTCCTCAAGGGACTGATGCTTTCTCTTTAATAAATAGAGTTGTTCACACTTAAAATTTAGATATAGGATGGATATTCTTTCACAGCCTTTCAGTCTAGACTACAAATTCATGAGGTCATGAGAAAGAGACTTCTTTGAGCTAACCATGTATAAGGAATTTATGATGACACACACAGTCAATGGATCTCTCTCTCAATATCCAGGCTCTTTGGATTTGTGTCTGTGACATGTATCAGCACATCCAATCCAATTTCAAATTTATTTTAACCCTACAAGAATGATTATGACTTCACTATTAACACTGAAAAACTAATAAATGCAAAACAAATTAGTGCACATGAATCACACTGTTTAAAATGCAAATCATACCTTCTGGATACAGACTTGACAGACTGATAGCACACACATATCTTTATAAAAACGAAAGCTTCATTTCCTTGCTCTAGCAAAGTATACCTGCTATAGGTAAATAATGAACATCAAAATCTTAATAATATGTGAAATAAATGTCTTTACAAAGGTCACTGGCTATACTAAGGAAGTTATGGTCATAGTAAATATGCATGATAGTTTTTCTCCATTTCTCTTAATTTGCATTTGCTGAATAAACCTTATTAGTAAAACGATACTACTAAACTAGAAATATAGTTTGAAATATTGGAAACGTAACCCATGCAATCTGTTGATAAAAACTTAGCCACTTATTCGCTTTCATGCCTTTCTTGTTGACTTTCATTCTGACCCAATAATTATGCCTTTGAGGTCAATACGTTCGTATATTGCATAACTTATTTTCTTGACCCTGAAAAGTGGTTTGTCTTAGAATTAATAGGAATTTTAAACACTAAGTCCAGCTGTCAGTGGAGGAGACAGTTTCCTTATATTATGTCACAGTTTGTACTTTTGCCTATGTTTATGAGGTTATTATTTATTTTAATATACTACTACCTAAATTTTAAATGTGCACATTATTTTCATGAGTGTAAGTTTCCACCAAACTCAACAAGAAAGCTCCATCAGTGATTAAGTCTTTCTGGTAATCTGTATTTTAACATTTGGGGGACAATTGCCAATACAACTTGACTGATGATAGAATATTGCCCATAGGACAGAACATTTTTCTTCCATTTTTCTGTGTCTTGTATCTTAAAGACTCTACCTCAAAGGAAAAAAAATGTGCATGACTTACAGTTGCCCCAAACAATTAGGAAAACAGGAACAGTGGAACCTACCATATATTTTCTGGATGCCCTGTAAGTCATCATTAGGGAGCTTGAAGTTGTCCGTTTCCATGTACTGGTAAAATGGTGCCATGATAGCAGTGGGGTCATTGGAATGCTCCAGACCTAGAGCATGCCCCAGTTCATGAACTGCTACAAGGAATAAATCATTTCCTGTCAAATGAGAAGAATAGAGGTTAAGATTATTGAAAGTGATAGCCACGGAATTGAAAAAGGAAACAGTGTTATCAAAACATTAACCAAGAAAAATAAAAGGACCCCTTTATTGCAGTGGTCAATATGATTTTAACACTGGCTTTCCTACTGGTAAATATTTGCTTTAAAGGGTTGAGATGGGTGATAGTGATACAGATGCTTAGAGAGTAAAAGAAAGAAAGTTTTAAAAGACCAGCAATATCAAAACCCAGTATCACTGGTGTTAAAGTATCTTTCCAATCACAAGGTAAACTACATAACCTCTCATGTTACAACCAACACATTTAGCACAAATTTTGCAATAATAAAAAATACAGCAAATATAAAAACTCTACTTGTACAAATAAGAGTCCCAAAAGGCACAGAGGATTTGCTTTTCCAGAAAAGCAGATCCTGCTGAAAAATAGCTGCGATTTGGACTCATGTCATTGTGACTCCTATGTGAGTTCTAACATCTTATTAGCTAAGAATACAGGAGCACTGTTACTTAAAATACCTATTTATCAGTTATCACAGTAATTATAGTTGTAGTACTAGCTTAATAAATACCAGTTCTAATCAACGCATAGGTTATCTGAAGAAAATGCATTTACTTTGGAGCTTTGGTCTCCCACTGAAAATTCTCACCTAAGTAAACTTGCATAATATAGTCTATATAATCTAAATTCAAGAGAAGTCTTGGGGTGATATTCAGATCATTCTTCTACCTTCTGCTACATTCCTTTCTTTCATTTTCTTCCTAGGTCCTTTGCATTTTCATCCTTCTTTAAAATTTTTATTTTAAGTTTAAAAGCAGATCTACCTATGTATGCCTCGGCCAACTTTCAACTTGTGGACTTCCCATCTCCATTTCTGAAGTACTCAGATTCACACCTGTAAGACTTAAGTTTCTAAGGATTTCAATTTCCTAGGGAAATCATTAAAGATATTGGAAAGGGAGTGCAATACTTTCCTTGGAGGACTTGCTACAAATGAAAATAATTTCAATAAACATTACTTTCAGGAAAAGCCCTTACCAACCATTTTACACAATATAATACAATTTAATGACCCCCCCCCCTTGAGATTTATATATTTTTTGACACAAAGTAGGAAAGCAACCAAAATTAGTTCCATTTGGAGTAGTCTGTCTCAGAAGAATGAAAGGGGTCATGTGGCCAATTCTCATGTGACATTGCCACACTGAAGATGAAGGAGCCACTGACATATTTTCAGCATCACTTTATTTCTGAAGAAAATTGATGAGAGACTGGTGTAAAAACTTCAAGGGGTTTTAAAACAGAGATGACAGGGGCTGGAGAGACAGCTCAGTGGTTAAGAGCACTGACTGCTCTTCCAGAGGACCTGGGTTCAATTCTGAGCACCCACATGGCAGTTCACAACTGTCTGTAATTCCAGTTCCAGGGGACCTGACATCCATGGCAAAACACCAATGCACATAAAATAATGATAAATAAATTTAACAAAAAACAGATGACAACAAGCATTTTGAAAATTAAGGAACTTATCTTCTTTTCTTATAAAATTAACTAATAATGAAAATTAAGACAGAAAGAAAAATATAATATGTATTAATTGTAATGGAAAAAATATTATATATCATTACTAGAAGCTTACTTACTCTTCTGTAGAGGTTTCAAACAGTTTACCCTTACTTTCTTACTTAATTTTTGCAAAATTTGTGTGATTTGGCCATTTATAATTATTATTTCCATTTTAGTAAATCAGAAAAGGGCTGGTGATAGTTTATAAAACTTTCAATGTCATACACTAAGGCATAATAAGCATTCAGATGCCTCTCAGGCCACCTGCTAAGTGCTTACTTTAAATCACTAAAGTAAACCACATGCACACCACCATATTAGCATTCACAAACTTTACAATGTGGCTATGTGAAAGCAACCTCATTCATAAAGCCATTAATTTATCCCACAATGGCTTAGCTATATCGCCTGTGTTTGAGGTTCTTTTGTAGGTTTTGACAAAAAATACTGAACAAAATAGAAAACAAACAAATAAAAAACCATTTACTTCACAGCATTTATATTGTAGTGGAGAAGACTAGATAGAAACAAGGTAAACAAGGTAAGAATAGAGTAAATGAATAACATGGAAAATATCAAAGCACAGAAATGATGAGGTCAAAGAGAAAATCAGAGCTAGAGCAGGCCTGGCATTTTAGATAGCAATAATGGCTTGGCTGCTAGTCTAAAGAAGATGGTACAGAAAGTTTCCAGGGAGACAAAGAGCACAATCTCATTTCAATTTGATAGAGTCACTCTGGGAATTACTCTATAGCATCAACTGCAAGACTGAAGAGACAGTGTGGGAGCTGTTGCATAGCAATTACCTCTAAGATAAAGCATTCCATCTTTGAGGGAAGCTCTTGAAGATTCAGACTCTTCTAAAGCAAGGTGAAGCATCCACCTTGCAGGCAATTTCATTAAAATTCAGGAATTCAACAACTCAATAGCTTCAGGAAATCCCTGACCAGATTCATTAGCCCTTTCTTTTCCCCAAGCTTATATACTAGTGAAGATTGCTAAGAGACACCTAGACTAGGAGAACTACCTAGAAGATGCTCAGACCAGTCAAGATACCTGGAAAAGTCAGAGCAGTCAAGCTGCCTAGAAAAGGCTCTGATCAACTGAGCGGCGTGAAAGAGATACCTTCCAATCTATCAAGTTGCCTGCAAGTTGTGTAGTGAGTTCTTAGTTTATAGCTACCAAGAGTCATCATCTGTGCTGGAATGGGCTTTTGTTGATGTGACTGTTTTTAAGTTATTTCCTCTTTCCTAAGTAACTTCCCCCAAGTCACTGGTTCATCAAACTGGACTTTGGAGATATTGTTGCTTTGGTATGTCATTGATTTTGATTCTCTATCTGGGATGAATATCTTTTTGTTCATGTCTCCCCAGGGTCCATTCACACAACAGAAAGTGATGTGGAGATGAAAATAGAAAGAAAAGAGGATGGCACATATCACGATTCTAGTACTTCTAATTAGAGGAACATGGAGGAGAAAACAGACATTGTGATCAAAGAAATATGGAGAATAGAACAGTTTTAAAGAATGTAAAAGAAAGCATAGTCAGAGTAAACTCTATTCTCTTTTGTCAAAAAGAACACAAGGACAATGTTGATTAGCAAGGAAATATTAATGAGGATTTATTTGTAACTTCTCTGGTACAAAAATCAGGAAAGAG
>CABHPQ010148846.1:49106-73415 GCA_902168405.1 Peromyscus aztecus | reverse complement strand
TCTCTCTCTCTCTCTCTCTCTCTTCAAGACAGGGTTTCTCTTAATAGTGCTGGCTGCCCTATAGACCAGGCTGGCCTTGCACTTGGTGGTCTGCCTATTTCTGTCTCCCAAGTGCTGGGATTAAAGGCATGTACCATCACTGCCCAGCATTCCCTTTGTTTTTAAGAAGAGTGTATTTATTACAACATTAGGAAAATCAGCAACTGTACTTACAGTCCCATATACAGACATCAAGCTAAATAGCCAAAGTATGATTTGGAATGTTAGTTAACTAACTCAGTTTCTTCTCCTCAATGCATGGAAAATAAAAGTCAGTTCATTGCGTAATGAGTTCTCTGAATTCCATCATTAAGTGAGAGAAATACACATTTTTCCAGAAGATGGTGTAACTGTTGATATTCAAACTCCAATTTCTCTTGGTATCCAAGTCAGTGAGTTATTTGCAAATGGAATAGTGAACTCAGTTCTACCAATCAGCCTAAGGCTCTCAGTGGTCAAGTTTATATAAATGAACCTATGCACCTGGTTTACATGATTTACCTCCTTGGTATTTGAAATGGATTTCTAATTTAGTCAGACTCAAAACACAAAGACACAAAGATAAACTGAGTCACACAGTCACACTAAACAGATCCAAAGAATTAACACCCATTAATTTAGTAGATACCCTAAATTGGCTGGTTTCTTTGTACTTTGCTTACTTTTAAATTTTTTATTTATTTGTATTTTCTATGGATGGGTATTTTGTCTGCATGTGTGTCTATGTAGCACATGTGTGCCGGCTGACACAGAGGCAAGAAGAGGCCATCTGATCCTTGCAATTAGACTTACTTAAACATGGGAAAGTTTATATCAACTGATGTTTACCAGCAAGATTCCTTTTGGTTTCCTGCCTGAAAGGTACCAGATTTGCAGTTGCTAGATTTTTTCCATATGCCAATATTCTCCAAGTCGCCCACCCAAAGGGCAGAAAATGGAGTGAACATATCCTTATCTTAATAGGGAGCAAATTATTCACTTTGACAGACATGGTAGGAAACTACATTATTAGAGTAACATTTTGGCTCAGACAACGTAACTATAATCAGGAATTCTTTTAATCAGTCTCTTGAACCCACTTCTTATATTAATTTACGTAGGTATGGTTAATCACAAATTTAATTATACTACTGAAGTACATTATATTTTTAGAATTCCTTTCACTTAGATGCAATTTTATGACTACTTTAAGCCTTTCTTAATGTTATAAGTTTTATGAGACAATTGAGTATAAACATTAGGGAAGGCCAGAGTTCAGTCATCCTCTTTTTTCTGAAAATGGTTGCTTTTATGGTTATGTCAGAGCTGAGGGTACATGTAACCATTTTTTATCAGACTCATTAATTTTGCCAACTATAATTTGAAAGATACTAGAAGATGAATAAAGTAAACTATGAGTCATTGTATGATTTCAGTGCTCAGTTCTATTGAGAAAGATATATTGTTGTGTGGTTGTTTCTGGTCAAAAACAGTATAAATAACAATTAGGCATAATAACAATTATGCATACATATTGTCTTCTATATATACTAAAGACTTTAGACGTTATACTCACTTGGAGATTATTGCAAATTTTAAGAGTAAGAACCATGAATAACAATCGGTACATAAAGAAAAAATAAGATTTAAAATAAGGCATGTAAAATAGATTTGTCTATGTAATTAATTTTCTTGACAAAGAAAATGGATACCAAAAACCCAATGTAAAGCTTTGAAGTGATCGCAGTCTCCTTTGTACCTATGCTTTCTTCGCACTGCTCATAGGCAGTGCAGAAGCATTTTGTGAGTGCATTTTCAGCCCAAAGAGGCGGAATCCACAGATGTGAAGTCTATTATATAGAGAGGCATCCAGATGCGTATACTTTTCCACCTATTTTCTGCTCAATACTCTTATGATTAATTGTAATTCTTATAGTACGCTACTGATACCAGCCGTTCTGCCTTGTTCATCCTGATTGTACCAGCTTTCATAAAGCATCAGATTGCATCATGATGACTGAGTTGCTCTGTTGATATATATATATATATATCATATGATATTATATATATATATACATATATATATATATGTATGTATATATATATAGCCTTTTGGGAATTACAAGTGAGTAGTCCCTGACGTCACCTCCCTCCCTGAGAGCTGAGGTAAGAATCTTAGGCACACACTTCACCATCTGTGGTCTTTAAAATGTTGCTAAACTATAATGTTTACTGGGTTAAGTATATAAAAAGAAAACTTTTGAGGGGGGTTTCAAGACAGGATTTCTCTGTGTAACAGCCCTAGCTGTCCTGAAACTAGCTCTGTAGACCAGCCTGACCTTGAACTCACAGAGACCCACCTGCCTTTGCCTCCTGAGTGCTGGGATTAAAGGCATGTGCCACTACCACCTGGGGAAAAACATTTAAATTCATACCACTTTCTATTTATGATGGGACTACTGAGAAATAGCCCTCCCAGAATCTGAGGAGTTTCTGTGTAGTGTGTAGTAATGTTTTCCTGATGATACCCAAGAAAAAATGTGACAGTGTTGGGAAGACTACTTTAATTTTTCTGAATAATACCAGGAAGTACTTAAAAAAGTCAAAATAGGTATCAATATCAAAGGAATTAATGTATATGTATTTATAAGATTGCATGCACAAAATAAAGAAAAGCAGATCTAAGAATCTCTGAGAGCTTATTTGTCCTCAGCATAAAGGCAAGAAGCAGTATATATATTCCCTTCCATATATATATACATATATATGTATATATATATGTATGTATGTATGTATATGTATATGTGTGTGTGTGTGTGTGTGTGTGTGTGTGTGTGTGTGTGTATGATATGTCCAAAAAGTATCCAGAAGAGTAGCTTTTGGCCAGTATCCACAGCCTTAAGTAGCTGGACTCAACCAAACATCGGGCATCTGGTAAAGGGACCCGTCAACACAAAATCTTGAGTTCTGTTTCCTTCCCATCTTGTGGCCTTAGCTGGTGTCTGCTATAATCTATTAAGTCTGTCCTTTAGGTGGTGATGTTTCACCATTTCAAAATTATACAATTATAAACATCCAAATTTGGACTTTTTATGTATTACTGATGATTTGAAATTTCTTGATAAGAGCCTTCTTATTTTTATAATTAATTAGATTCTGCATCATATGACATTTTCCCACTATTAGCAATTTTTGTATGATCCATGAGGATATAAGTTTACTAAGATTTATCACATTAATTATGTATCACTTACTTGATTTTCACATATGCTATTAGTTAATTCTTTAATTTTTCCTTGAAATTTAATATTGATGAGTTCCTTTGCAAGATATTTAGACATCATTCAAATATACTATTTAATTTTTCCATAGTGTTGAAAGATAGTTCAGCTAGGCAAATAAGATTAAATTGGCCATTACTTTATTCTAAGTAGTTAAACTATTGATTGTCTCTTAATAGTTTAACTTTCATTGCTGAGAAATAAACAGTTTATAAGGGAAAAGTCATTCATTTATTGTAAGATTTTTCTCATGGTGTTTGTGTTTTATGCACTTCCCTCCCTCCCTCCCTCCGTCCCTCCCTCCGTCCCTCCCTCCCTCCCTCCCTCCCTCCCTCCCTCCCTCCCTCTTTCTCTTTCTTCTTTCTTTCCTTTCTTCCTCCTTCTCAGTTTTAAAACATTCTAATGCAGAATTTCTCCATTAAATTTTATTCTCTATTTTCCAGGGCTATTTTTTATCATCCATATTTTTGACATAATCTCTTGATAGTATCTTGCTATTCTGTTTCCACAAATACAGTTTTTCTGCTTCACTAATTTTCAATGGCTACCTCATTTATTCTTTTAAGCATTACACAGACTTTTTCTACTGGGGAATTCTATTTTTTATTAAAATAAATTTTGAATTGTTCCTTGTATCATTATTCTTTGAACACTAACATTTTCTTAAGCATTTTAAAATACTTACTTTACATTTTCATGTATAACAGCCTAATCATCACTCTTGCAGCATCTGCTTTTTCTGCCCTTGCTCATATTGATTTGTTTCTTCAAATGCTGTGTGTGTTTTTTTGCTGCAAATTCATGTTTTATGAAACGGTTTTAAATAGATTACTCCAGTTTATGGAACTTTTCTTTTCTGTTCTACAGGTTCAATACTGTACATTATCTACCCAGGCCAGGCATAAATTTTATTCTCATCATATTTGGCATGGAGGAGGGAAGGGGAATTATAAATTGTAACCCAGACTTATAAAGAGCTAATATATTTTATATATTATCTGGGGAACTGTATTTTTCTCCAGTACCCAAGGGAATCTATTTAATTCCACCTTTTTTGAGGGGGGTAATTTTTTCCATTTACCTCTACATAACTTTTATGAAAGTTACTTTTGGTTACTCCTAATTTATAAATTAGTTTCAAACTTAGTATGTGGTTTAAATCCCAATCTTTGTCTCTTGCTAGAAATGAACTTTGAAAATGTCTTTTATGTGGATACTACTTATATCAATAAAATATCTTCTTTTCATTTTTCTTGTATTACCTATACTGTAATTGTAGTAGTTAGGAAAGCTTGTTCCTTTTGTGAATATACTATCCAGAAAATAGTACCCATGAAACTCGTACAATAGCTACAGGGATAGTATTTCAGAATCAGGAGAAATTATTTATGTGATTGATTTCTGTGAGTTTTTTGGGGGTGTGGAATTTTGTAAATTACTGAAATGATGACAAGTTACAGGAAATTAAAAGATATAAGTCTGAGCATCTCATATTCCTAAAAGCCAACAGTTAACAGGGCAGGTGCTTTGAATATCTCATGCTCTGGAAATACTTGTTCACCCCATTATAATTCATTTCTCTATAAATCCAAACTCTCTATGAATTTCGGCGAGTGGTAGAACAAAGCTGACTGTGTTTGGGACATCAATAATCTCATTAAAACCTTGTATCTATGTCTTCTATCTTCAGAAGTGTAACCTTTTAAATTATCCTCAATTTGAATCCTACTCATCTCTTCTATAAACAAAAACAACAAAAAAATAAAACAAAAAAAGTTTTCTGACAGAGATGCACACTAGGGAAAGACTTAGAGCCTCCATGTCAAAATGACTTTTTTTCTGTTTGTTTTGCCTTTTAAATTTAGGGGGGTGGATTTTAACTTAATTACAACATTTATTCCCCTCCCAGTTATCCATCAAAACCATTCATCTTATCACTCCACTATTCTTCAAATTCATGCCCTTTTGTTCACTAATTGCTGTTCATGCATTTATCCATATAACTCCACAGATATAACCTATTTGCTATGAATAATGCTTTCTGCAGGTGTGTTTTCAGGGCTGGCTATTTGGACTGGGCAACCCATTGATGTCCTCTTCCCTGAGAAAGGCCACCATTTGAGTTTCTTAGTTCCTCAGCTGCCTATAGTTCTTTCTGAGGGTTGAAGCCTGATGGGCTTTTCTCTATCCAGTTTGTCATGTTCATTGGTGAAGTTTTTATTTCATTCTCTTCTGAGATAGTTACATATTTCCTCTGTCTCTTCACAGAAGAAATCAGAATAGTAGGAGAGAAAAGTATGTTAAAAATCAATGGCAACATTAACTTTGAAAGAGACTAAGGGAAGCCAGAAAACAAAATAAATGTGATAATTGATTAGTTATCCCCAGTTCTCTCTCTCTCTCTCTCTCTCTCTCTCTCTCTCTCTCTCCCTCCTTCCCATCTTGTTGTGTACTCCAGCTTTGCCTTGAACTTCCAATTCCCCAGCCATTATCTCTCTGCTTGATTCATAATTATGTAGAATTATGGACTTTCCCCTTGATACAGAATCCTTCCTTTTGTTCACTGCAAGTTTTTTTTAGTTAAGAAAAAAATTGCTCATTTAAAGCATTTTATTTCATACTTTCAAGTAAATTTGAGGTTTATTCTAGAAAGGAAAAAAATTGAAAGTATATATACTAGCATTTAAAAACAATAATTACTAGGCAGAGAGTGAGAGACTCTGGAACACTGAGTCCTAAGGGGGATATCTCCATCAAACTTCTCCCCTCAAGGCTCAGGAATCAATGAAGAAGGGAAGACAGAAAGACTGTAAGAGCCAGAGGTGATGGATGACTCCAAGGAAACGGGGTCTTGCAGATAGAACAGGAATGATGCACATATGAACTCATAGAGACTGTGGCAGCATGCACAAGACCTGCACAAGATCAAGTCAAAAGGGTCCCAGACTGACCATGGGAGGTGTACTACCCCTAACCAAGAAGCTATTTGCGATTGCTACCTGGTGGCATAAGATTACCAGTACCCCCAATCAGCAGGAAGTAGTATGAAAAACTACACCTGAATTCCCCAAATATTGTTTATAAATGTTTGTTTTTATTTAAAGGGAATTGATTATAAATTATAAATTGATTATAAATGATTAATAGTCATAGTCAATCACTTTCTAAAGAAAACAGGGGGATATGACATAGAAATGATTTTAAAAAGGGTAGATTATTGAATGTACTTTAATCCAAAAAATTGTTAATCTCAAAGTACTTTACATTGATTTTGAATTATTGATACAAATTTAATGATAATTTTGTTATACTGTATACATATTTCTACTCTTATTTAAGGTATTATGTTTATGCACCTCTTTAAAATTATAATTTATAATTAACAAATGTAAATTAATAATTAGTCATCTATGGTAATCAAACTTATAGTCATGTTAGTTAAGATTTTTAGGTATACAAAGATAAATTCCAATTAGGTAAGTAATCTTCATACACTTTAAAGACCTACAGAATATGGCATTTAAAATATTTTAAAAACTTAGACTTTTTTGGACAATGAGACAAGTCTGCTCCTGGCAATACCAATTTACTTCATAGAGGATGATGGGCATCAAAGACACTCCATATGCAATTTATTTTCTTCATGGCAAAACTGGTCATCTGTGCAAGAAACTGCTCTTGCCTGGACTGCTTGACAGTATGTTGTATAAACTAGACATACAGGACCCATAGGAAAGTGACCACTGAACTTTGCCAAAACAAGGTAGGATGGTCCTTCAGGTTCCTGCTTTACAGAAAAATGGCCAGACATTCTACAGGACACAGAGGAAAGTGACTGTTGAACTTTGCCAAAATAGCCAAACAGTCCTTCAGATTAACTGCTTCACTAAAAAGTCCACCAGATACTCTAAGCCTATAGGCTGAAGATGGATATCCCAACATTACAAAAGAACTTTGGGAGACTGTTAAGGAAGCTAGAGGTCCTTGTCATTAGGTGCCATTTTACCCTTTTGGGGTCTTTGATGGGGTTGAAGACTAGATAGTTATAGTTTTCCTTAGTAATAATAAAAGGTAATCTAGATATAAAACTTTAGACTCATAAATAAAGGATACATGATAGAATATTTTCTTTAATTTTGCCAAATACAAATAATAGAATACTATAATTCTTGCTTGATAACTGTTTTGTTACATATAATTTTGCTTTGTTAAAGTGAAAACCTTCCTTTTTGATTAGACAGAAAAGGGGAAGTCCTGTGTGATGGACTTTCTGCATACTGTGAATATGTGTTGCTACCATTAGTTGATAAAGAAACTGTTATAGTCTATGGAAAGACAGGAGACAGCCAGGTGGGGAATATAAGAGAGATACAGGAAGAAGGAATCTAGCCACTCAAGGAGCAAAATGCCAGCAGACCTGTGGTGGTATTGTGTTCCCCAAAATATTGTGTACCTTAATAAACTTATCTGGGGTCAGAGACAGAACAGCCACAATATTAAACATGAGGATAGGCAGTGGTAGCATACGCCTTTAATCCTAGCATTCCAGAGACAGAAATCCCTCTGGATCTCTGTGAGCTCAAGGCCACATTGGAAACGGCCAGGCATGGTGATACACACCTTTAATCCCAGGGAGTGATAGTAGAAAGCAGAAACTCGAGGCATTTGGCCTGGAGAAGCATTTGGCCTGATTAAGCATTCAGGCTTCTAGCAGCAGTTCAGCTGAGACCCATTCTGGATTAGGACTCAGAGGCCTCCAGTCTGAGGAAGCAAGACCAGCGAGGTGAGATAGCTGTGGTTTGTTTTATTTCTCTGACCTTCCAGCATTTACCCCAATACCTGGCTCAGGTTTGATTTTATTAATAAGAACTTCTAAGTTTCCTGCTACACAGACCGGTAATGCCACAGCCATGTGCCAAATACATAGATGAATAGAAATGGGTTAGTTTAAGATGTAAGAGCTAGCTAGCAATTAACCTGAGCCACAGACCAGACAGTTTGTAATTAATAACAAGCCTCTATATGTTTGTTTAGGACCAAGTGGCTACAAAACACAGGAAAGCTTCAGGCCACAGATAACCTTCGTGGCTGTCTGCTTTACTTTATGTTTAATATACTTTAGGATCTGCACAATGCAAGCCTACCCTTTTAGAAATATAAGATTTCAAGAGTCTGGAGTTGCAAAGTAAGAACTTATAAATTCAGAAAGTGGTTTTCTGGAGGTGGGAAGGGGATTAATACACAGGCCATTTTTCTCTACTAGATTTCAGGATTTTGTCTATGGGGGAAACTGCATAGTACAATAACTGTTAATCTACTGAGAATAATTGCCTTACTTCATGGAGCCCCCTGTGCATTAGTTGCACCTACAAAAGTGTCTTTGAGCACTTTAGCATGCAAGCAGTTTCTAAATGGTGCACTGACTTTAGGGTGCAAACATCCTGTGTTTTAATCATGCCACATTCATTTTCTTGAAAAGTGGGCCCAATAGTCGGGTGTTGCATGGATTCATAATTACTGCATATACAACTCTTCAAGGCCTTGAGTAATGGCATTGACTGACACCATGCTACAAAGAAGAAGATAATTATGTGTGTGAGCTTAAATTGGTACCTAGGGGGCTAGAGAAATGACTCTGAATGCTCACTGCTCTTACACAGGACCCACATTTGTTTCCAAATACCCATGTTAGGCTGGTCACAATTACCTGTGACTCCAGTTATTGGGGATATGACAGCCCCTTCTTGCCTTGCACTTAAATCAAATGGAAAATTCACAAACAAACACATATATCCACACATAAATAAAATAAATCTTAAAAATAAAATAAATAAATTGCTACCTCAGGGTGTTAATGTTGCAACATTCAGGTATCTGGATCTGATGTTCTTTGGAAGTGCAGAGTTAACCTTATTCTGACATGTTGGAAGTTGAAGAGCAAACATAAATATGCCAGGCTTGGAGTAAGGGGTCTATTCTGTTAGACAAGCTCAGGCTCCATCATACACTTGGGACCTTCCATTCATGGTCCCTTACATCAGCACCGGGCTGGCTGACAGCACATGGCATCACACATTAGCTGACCATGTTGTTTGGTAATATTTCATTCTTGGGTGCTCTGTGATGGGCATTCCTAGAGTAAAATAATAACAATTGTGTCTTCAGCCTACTCCCAAATCCATTAGCATTTTCTTGAGTCTTCCATTCCATTCCTGATTTAATATCATTGCCTTTCATTACTGCTTGTGAGCCCATATGTATTCTAACCAAAAGATATTATTGTCTCCCCTCAAAGTAAGTGACCTAATGATAAGAAGTGTCCTCTTTCTATTTCACTTCCAGAGTATCTACTAGCAGAGTTGTACTGAGCTGATATATCCGTGAACCAAACTTTGACTTCATCCTTTATTTGAAGCTCATTGTATTCTTTTAATGACATCATGGTCTTGTTACAGAATCATAAGAGTCTGCATGATAATTAAGGTATGCCAAAAGCTAACACAAAGGGCGTATGAGACAAGATCACTTGCCCATTAGCCAAAGATTCCTCTGTTTTGGGCTGTGTCCAATTAACAACATTAGCATCACCTAATATGTGCACTAGATTTGTATTTCCAACTATTACTATGATAGTTTAAACACCCCAAAGTATCTGGCAGATATCTTGACTTCTCTGACCTTCAAGAGTGAAAAAGCTTAGGGTAAGACAGCAATCTTTACATGATAATAAGTCCAGGAAAAGACTAGCAACTGAAGTCACTTCGGGGCTAACTTTCTGAACTGATAGAAGAATTAAAAAGTCAGTCCTCACAAAAATATCTGAGTAGTAGAGCATAGCAACTATGATACCAAAACTGTGGTCATAAGTAATCCTTCATTGTGTGTTTGTACGTGCCAGAAAAAGGGTTTGCATTGTTCTTAACTCCACAAAATCAAGATGAATGTACTCTAAAGTTCATACAGACCTCGCATTAACTTGTCATTACATATGCATTGCTGCTGTTGTTTGACACCTAATGCTTATTGTTGATAAGCATAGTATTTAAGCCTCTCAAAGTCATGGTAATAAAGATGACTAAGTGTGAACAGAAATTTCTACATGAAATCTATTGTAATACTTTTTTGAATGGACATATTCATCTCCTTTACACACATTCAATGGATTCATCTAACCACTAAAATGAATGAGGTTAAATCTGGTAAACATTATTCTACCTCATTGTTGGCCTTTCAAAAATGAGTTATAGCTAAGAGTGATGGTGCTTGGGAAAGCACAGACAAGTGAGTACACTGATCTCCCAGGACAGACATTTTAAATTTTTGAAATATGGGCCTCATTTTTTCCTTATAAGAAAGATAATGATTTCCCTGTTGGAGCTCATAATGTGGTAAAATGTCTAAAGAAAGCTGAATAATGGAAACTGACTTCATCACGGTGTTTCTTTGTCTCATTATTAAGAGGGAAGAAACACTGTGATGAATTATGCTCAATTCACAATTTATCACGACATTCTGGAAAGAAATAGAATAATTATTTCCATTAATGCTAAATATCTTCTGAAGACAGATTTATGTCAATTCAGCTTAGTTTTTTTATACTGTATTACAAAACCCATGCAAAAGGAAAGATTGAATTAATGTAGGACATATACTCATACTTTGAACTTCATGAGTAATTAAAAAATGAAAAATAAGATTCTGAATAAGACTTCTGATACTTTTGTCAGCCAATATGTTCCCATTAAGCACTGCGGTTTTGAATTTGACACACAAGTAATTTTAATGTCAATTCAATTTGCCATTTACAATGCTGTATAGGCACACAGCTTTTTTAAAAAAGCACATTCCACCAGAAAGAATTAGCATGGGTAATGGAATTATTTTTTTAGATATGTTAATCAAATGACCTACAAATAAAATCATTTAAACATCTGAATCAGAAAAATATAAACTAGTATCTGTCACTCAGTAAGTATTCCTATTCCCTTAAGATGGTGTTGACCTTCACCCTATCTAATACTAACAATACTAAGTGCATTATCTTCAGTTTTTCGTTGCTATGAGCATGCAAATAATACTTCACTCTTCTTTCTAAATTTCAAGAAATCATCTTAAGTGACCCTTTATGATGTTTCTCTTATACAAAAGGAGGAATTAAGAATTTGACAGCAGTAATAGTAGTCTGAGGTCCTTAGAAATGTGCAGATCCAACCATCAAATCAGTTACAGTTTGGAAAAAACATTTTAATAACCAAAATAAGTGTAAATAATTACAAAGTATTCATTAGTTTGGTTTAAATAGAATTAAGAAATACAATAAATGCAAATGTTTATCTTAATGTTACAAAATGTCAATTATCTGTAGACTTTCTATATTTTCCCATCATCATGTAAAAGCTATTAAACAAATCTGTTTCTAACCCTAATATTCTAAAATGAACTGTTATTAACATTTTATATACCTGAAAAAAAAGTTAAGTGAATTGAACTAGGTTTTATTTTAAAATGAACTAAGCATTTACTATTTGGTGAAGTTTAGTGGTGAGAGTACAGGTGTGGTGTCAGAGCCACCTCAATGGAGAGCTGTTGTTCTTTGGCACATCCCCCTTTAGACTTCCATGATCACAATGGATCATGAACATATTGTTACTGAATACCACACATAAATTGTTTTTAAACAAATCTTAAATCCTCTTAATTTTATATACATTCAAATCAGCATTTATTATCCCTGATTATGTTAGGAGATGCTGGTATAGGTGAAGTTTTCTGATCTCATGATGAAATAGGCATTTCAAACAGTCTCATTTGGGTTTTGATTTAATTTTTCTGTTTTTTGAAGACAGGGTTTGATACAGTATGCCACGTTGGCAGCAGAATTATAATGATCCCCCTCCCTCAGCTTCCCGAATCTTGTGGTCATAGACATGCACCACCACACATGATGTCAGTTTCTGTGATGACGTTCCTCACTTTCAATCACATCACGTTAAAAAAAACTCCAATGTGAAGCAGAATAGGCAATTATCTGCCAGTAGCTTAGAAAGTTTTTACCCTGTTAATTTTTTTCCACTTTAACGTTGCCACTGAAAACTCTCTAATGTCCTTTGTAGATTCAGTAGAAGGGAAGGTCAACTTCTACATCTTCTAGTTTCCAGACTAGGAGAGAGAAGTTAAATGGGTGTTTTACAGATTACCAAGTGTCTGTTTTGCCTAATCTCTGTAGTAAATATAGCTAAGGAGCAATATTACGTACATTCAGATTTTTCTGTTGGGTAATATTATTCAAACAACTGCTGAAATGAAAAGAGCATCAATATGCTCTTTTTTACAGTGCAAGCTAGCTATTAAGCCATATAAGGTGAAATATATTTCTTTCCTACCTTGAATCAGTGTAGACTCAGACTGTTTTGACAAATAGAACAAAGTGAGAACATCCTCGCATTCTATAGCATGGTGAACACAAATGTTTCCTTTAAATCGTAGAGGTAGGCAAAAGCATAGTTGGCACATACATAACAGCTTTTTGAGTCTGCCCTTAATGCTATCTCCCTTGAACTATTTCAAGCCCTCAAGATGAACCCTAGAACAGTAATGGCTTTATGGCTATATATTAAAATACCATGACTCCACTGGGCGAAAAAGGTACAATGAGATGATTAAAAGGCTATAACAGCATGAAATGCAATCACTCTGAAAAGTGAGGCATCTCTATTCCACACTTGGAGCTGTCTGAGAGTCCAAGGGGATAATAATCAGAGTATAAGAAAATTTGTACATATTAAAGATTTTACAATACCTTCTTTGTTCTGCATACTTCTGGATTTTATACTGACAATGCTATGATTTTAAGATCCCAAATATGCGCAAAATTAGATTTATGTCAAAATTCTAGTAAATTAATTATTGTATGAAATAACTCAACATCTTTTTGGGGGATGGGTGATTCAAGACAGGGTTTCTCTGTGTAGCTCTGACTGTCCTGGAACTCGCCCTGTAGACTAGGATGGCCTTGGAACTCAGAGATCGGCCTGCCTCTGCCTCCCCAGTGCTGGGATTAAAGGTATGAGCCACCAGCACCTGGCCAACTCTATATCTTTTAAGAATATCAAAATATAACTTAAATTTTGTGTAAGACAATGACTTACTCTTTGTCAGCTAAAATATTTTCTTTTGCAAACACTGGAAACTGTTTTTAACAGATTTAAGTAATGATAAACATTCAAGGTGATGTTGATGTGACTGAATGGTACATGAGAGGCTGATAATTACTCAGAACTTGGTTTTTCTGTCTTTGTTGCCTGAGTTTATTTACTCTATTTTCAGTACTTTGCATTGGAGTTCTTTCAATCATTAGAGTATTTAGAAGTCACTGGAAAGAATTAATGAGGCTAAATTTAGAGCCCATCAAGTAGAAAATATTCTGAAATTATAAAGTTAAGTAAATGTAGTATTTATATGTGTGTGTGTGTGTGTGTGTGTGTGTGTGCACATTTTGCAGCTACAAAATTTTTAATGAAAGAACATTAAGGGAAGAAGGAAGGAAGGAGGGAAGGAAGGAACAGAGATGGGAAGGGAGGGAGGGAGGGAGGAGGGAGAGAGGGAGGGAGGGAGATAGGAAGATGAAGGCATATATTTTGGCTCATGATTTAGATACATAGCAACTGTATCAAGGGATACAGTTCATGATGGTGGGCAAGCATGACATTTGGAACACTGTATTTGTAGTAAGTAAGGAGGAACATGGTGTTCTCTCTCTCCTTTTTCTTTTTTCTTTTACTCAATCCAAGACCCCAGCCCATGGCATAGAGCTGTCTGTATTTACAGTGGGTCTTCTCACCTCAGTTAAACATTTCTTGAATTCACACATGTATCTGGAGGAGTGTTTTCTAGTTCATTCAAATACAAACAAATTTACCTTTTGTAAACTCAATGCTCAAACATATCTCTTCTAAATCAGTCTTTCCTCGAAGAAGCCTTCTTTAGGTTGGACGACAGCCACTTGCAATAGAGGGCAGCATAGTTTAGTCAAAATATATTGTTATATGATATATTAACTCAGACACTTTAAAAATACTTCTTTCTTTCTGAGATTATAATTTTATCTTATTCCTCTCTTTCATACCTCCAAACTCTTCTTTCTCTCTTTCATATATGTAGTCTCTGTTTTCATGGTTCTTTTACACACACACACTCAGAAATACACACACACACACACACACACACACACACACACACACACGTATACATATATATATATATATTCATAAACACATAAATACAACACTTTGAGTTTGTACAGTGCTTGCTACATGCATGTTTTTGAGGCCCGACCATTTAATATTGCTTAATCAATTAGTGTGCTCTTCCCTGGATAAGACTATTTCTTATGCTCTAAGAATTCATTAATTGTTTATAGTTCATTGTGTAGAGTCGAGGCCACATGAGCTTCCATTTACCCAGGTTAGGATGTCTATTGGTGTTATCTTTGTTCAGTTTATGTTTAGGTAAAAATATTGATGAGAACTGACAGTGTAGCTTCTAACATTCCTGGGAGACACAGACTCACAGTTCTGCTCTTACAGTCTTTCTGGTCCCTTTTCCACAATGACCCCTGAGCATTAGGTTCAGCAGTTGTATTGTAGAGGTATCAGATTGAACTGGGCTCCACAGCTCTGCCTTTTGAATGGCTGTGATTTTCTGCAATGATCTATTCCTATTTCAAAGAGTAGTTTCCTTGATAAGGGGTGATGACGACACTTATCTGTGGGTGTAAACGCAAATATGTAGAATGTAGTTAGGCATCGTGCTGGTTTGATAAAGTGGGAGAATGTAGGTTATCGTCCAAGACCTACAAAGTCACTAGCCCTGGGGAGTTGGCTATGTTTCCAGTATAAAGCATGATTTCTTTCTTATTGACCAGGCCTTAAGTTCAACAAAAGAGCTGTTGGTTACCACCAAAGTAGGTACCTATCTACTGTATTTAGTTTTCTTGTACCAGGAATGATATTATTGTAGTTCATAGGTGTTATATCTTGGTAGGACTGCTTCTTGCTTCCCTCCTTGGGAGGTTTTCATAGTGCTTTCTGGTACTGTGAATACTAGTGTTCATGGAGAATGCTTTCATGTCAGTTCCAGCTCAGGGGCCTCTGGGTACTGTTCCTAATATGCACAGTGTCTTCAGCAATGGAGACTTACCTATCTACCAAGTGCAATAACAGTAGCATATTATGTTTGGAGATTCTCTTGGACAACCACCAATTAAAAAGCCTCTCATGTCTGGTGTTGGGCATTTTGAAAGATGTCTTTTGATTCTTTGAGGGGAGCATTGTGAGGCAAGAGGGAAATTATATACATAAATATATATATATAATAGATATTTGAATAGATAGTAGTATAATTCGTTATGCATTTTTCAGAGATCATAGCTTATTTTTCCATCTTCCCTTCTTCTTCTGCATTTATCTTCCTTCTCCCTTCCTAACTCTAACTCTCTCTTTTCCAGTTTCCCCATAGACAACTTAAACCCTTCTATTCCCTTTTTTTACTGTGCCCCCTCATCCATACCCTCAGAAAGGGTCCCTTTCACTTTCCTGGCCATTGCAGTTACTCCAGGATATGTAATAGCCTCAAATGGGAGAAAACATGTTATGTTACCTTTATGGGTTTTGGTTACTCAATATCGTATTTTCTTGTTCCATTCATTTGCCGGCAAAGTTCATGATTTCATTTTTCTTCATAGCTGAATAGCATCCTGAGGTGTTTGTGTACATTTCATGATTTGTCCATTGAAGGACATCTAGGCTGTTTCCATTTCCTAATAATAGTGACTAGAGAAGCCATGACCATGGTTGAGCAACTATCCGTGGAGTGGGATGTCAAGTTCCTGAGGCAGATGTTGAGAAGTGATACAGTTGGGTCATATGGTAGATGTCTTTTTATCTTTTGGATAATTCCCCATATTGATTTCCATCAGACACTTCTAATATTCATATAGCTCTCTAGCATTACACCACGTCCCTTGGAAAGAAATGTCTTTGAAATTTTCTTCAAATAGATGAAGCATAAAAACATCAACCTCAAGATTCTTTATCTCAAACTTTTGAAATGCTTATAATACATGAGTCAGTCTTAATTTTTAAACTAAATTCATATCATTTTGTAACTTTTACATTTTCTATGTATGTATGATATACATTTCAACATTAGACTATCTTAAATGTAATGCGTTTTCGCACCATTTATTTCCTCTACTTGGAATAGTAAATACATGGTATTAAAAATTTGGATCACATAATCTTGAAGTTTACTATAACTTTTCAGTGCTTTAAATTCAGGGCAATATTACTTAACCTAATGATTTGTATGGTTTTGTAATAGAAATAGTTCTTATTCAAGGTATAATGGTACTTTACATTATGTGAATTAATGTGAAAGCTTCCTGGTTGAGAATATACATTTAGAATAACAAAATCTTATTCAAATAGATAGACAGATCATACACACACACACACACACACACACACACACACACACACAAACACAGGGAGAGAGAGAGAGAGAGAGAGAGAGAGAGAGAGAGAGAGAGAGAGAGATAGGCAATGTTCCTTCTGAAAGAGTAATGGCTGTAAAAAATAATTTATTTAGGAGGCTTTTTAATTAGTAAGTTAAAGTTTAGTAATTATTACACTAGAATGAATATTTATCATAGAGTTCTTTTAGGGAGAGTTTATATTTGGTGGAAAATGAAAAGATAAGTAAGAAACATTTTCGGATGACTATGTGAGTGCATGAAGAAAGTAAGAACATTTAAGAAAGTTTTAGTTATTAAGAATATTTTAAATACTTTAGAGAATAAAGTATTTATTCTCCATTCATGAAGCTCCATTTTCTATAATTTCTATAAAATAAATGAATAGTTAATAAGGCTTCTTAAAGTGACTTTTGATAGTAGCTTACATATTATATTGTAGATTCAGACAGTAGTTTGGATAATATCATAGACAATATTAAATGTCAGTTTTTGTTAAAATTACAGTATCAGAGTTGTAAGCTGAATAAAATTGATGTTTAGCATGCTAAGAATATAAATTGAATCTCATTTGGCTACTTAGTATTTATCATAAATACAACCAAAGATAAAGTATTCTCTGTAGAAAAATGCAAAATGTTTGTTTTTAATGTTCAATAAATCTTATTTATTTAAAATTCTATTCTACATATAACTCAGTTCCCCAAAGCTTTATTATTTACCCTCAAGGTTATTTTATTAGAATCCAAGTATAAGTAATTCTAAACTAGGAGACTTCCATTAAAACAACACATACTTGAGTATGTATTATACATACAGTTATAGAAAGTCAAGTTAACTGTATAAACTCCACAGCTAAATATCCACAGTTATTGTAAACTCAATTGTTTCTCTTTTCAAAAATTACAATAATGAGAAATGGTATGAAGGTGGGAAGGGAGAAGGAAATAGATGCATTGAATACTTACTATATGATATAGTAATGTGTATAGATTTTTATATTTTTCATGTGTTTTTGTGTGCTCTATGTCTTTGTAATTAGACAGTCACACTTTTTATTCATTAAAAGAATATGACCAAATAAAGTGAGTGAAAGAACTATAATTTGATCCAGTTGCAAAAGGAAACTATTTAAACCTCTAAAGAGGAATGGAATCTAACGCAAAAAAAAAAAAGTGATCTCAAATTTTTGGCCTACGTTATATATAAACACACCAAATGAATAAATAGATGGCTATACCCACTACCACATTTGAGGGGATTTTGCTTCGTGCCACAGTTTGTGACACTCTTCTTTAAGAGATACAAGCAATGGGCAGCATACACTCATGCCAGGTAAGAACCAACAACATTTCTAACCACTGATACCATCAAAACCCAACTTGGTGACTCCAAAGTTTTATGGGGTTGTGGTATTGTATTCCCCCAAATATTGTGCATGCTAATAAACTTATCTGGGGTCAGAGAACAGGACAGCCACAATATTAAACATGAGGATAGGCAGTGGTAGCACACGCCTTTAATCCTAGCATTCCAGAGACAGAAATCCCTCTGGATCTCTGTGAGTTCAAGGCCCCATTGGAAATGACCAGGCGTGGTGACCCACGCCTTTAATCCCAGAAAGCCAGCCTTTAATCCAAGGGAGTGGTGGTAGAAAGCAGAAAGGTATATAAAGCGTGAGGACCAGAAACTCCAGGCATTTGACCTGGTTAAGCATTTTGGCCTGGAGAAGCATTTGGGCTGGTTAAGCATTCAGGCTTCTAGCAGCAGTTCAGCTGAGAGTCATTCGGATATGAGGACATAGAGGCTTCCAGTCTGAGGAAGCAAGACCAGCTGAGGATCCAGCGAGGTGAGATAGCTGTGGCTTATTCTGTCTCTCTGACTATCCAGCATTTCACCCCAATACCTGGCCTGGGTTTGATTTTATTAATAAGAACTGTTAAGATTCCTGCTACATGGGGTTACTTACAGGAATGTGGATTAGAGGTTATCTACAGGGGCAGAAATGACACAAATCGGGTTAGCACTCCCACTAGCAATGGATGAGTGTTCCCCCTACTCTAAATCTTTGCCAGCATGGGCTATCTTTTGTTTCCAGCATCTTGGCCTTTCTGACCGGTGTAAGATGAAATCTCAAATTAGATTTGATTTGCATTTTCCTGATGATTGAGGATGTAGAACATTTCTTTATTTATTTCTCACCATTTGAGGTTCAAAGCTTCAAGGAATTCATATTATCTTAATTAAGTATGCAAAATATGAAAATGTATGGGTTGCAGAAAACCAAGTTACACCATTCTAGACCCCTTTTGTAAACCCTAGACCGTGTATGTGTGTGTGTGTGTATGTGTACTGAGATTTGTAGGATGTATAAATAAAATTTATATGTATATTTGTGTACATATTATATGTCACACATTTATATATTCATGCTTATGTTTATTTAAAGAAAATCCAATAATTTGATAACTTATGCGACAAGGGAGGTATTTCCTAGTGGTTTAAAGACTATAAGACAGGGAGCCATCTTCCACGACTTCTCAAGGGAGGGTAGCTGTGAGGGGCCATAGGGAGGAAAGGAAAGAACAACAGCTATGTAATTCTGTTTCAATTAAAACATATTTTTAAAAAGATAAAAACCAATTGAAAACATGTTTCACAAGCAATCTCAAAAAAAAAAATCAAAGATCTAGTATATAATATAGTATGATTCACCTAAACAAGAACTGCACAAAGACAACTGTAGTTGGCATCCAAATATGGATGGGAGAAATTGCATAAGATTGCAACACTTGATGAAGAGCTATAGGTAATTGATGACTACTAAAAGAAGGAGAATCAGTATTCTCCAGGAAAAGACCCCCTCCTAGGTTATCCAGTCCAAAGTGATCAGCTCTGAACACATATGTACATGAACTACACTAAATGAATTCAGAAGGTTTTATATATAAATATTAGAATATATATAATTTAATATATATATGAGTATGTCCATATATACAGATATATATGGATACATTTAGCAATAATAGTTAAAGGAAAAGAGGTCATGAATTTGACAGGAAGTTGGGAGGTGACAGGGAAAGATTTGGATTGGGAAAATAGTTGAATGGAGATGATGTAAATATAATATTCATGTGTAAAATTCTTAAAAATTAATAAAGATATGAAATTGAAAGTGAGATGAATGCAAAAGTACTTAAGAGGAGCTGACAGGGATGGTAAATATGATCAAAATACATTGTGTGCATTTTTTTAATTTATAATTTAATTTAATTTTACATATCAGCCACGGATTCCCTTGTTCTCTCCCCTCCTGTCCCCCCCCCATGCCTTCCCCCCAGCCTACCCCCCCATTCCCATCTCCTCCAGGGCAAAGACTCCCTTGGGGATTGAGTTCAACCTGGTAGATTCAGTCTAGGCAGGTCCAGTCCCCTCCTCCCAGGCTGAGCCAAGTGTCCCTGTATAAGCCCCAGGTTCCAAACAGCCAGCTCATGCACTGAAGACAGGTCCCCGTCCCATTGTGTGCATTTTTAAGAATCCCCCCAAATTAAGAAAATATTAATATTTAAAAGTAATAAATTTTTTAAAAGATGATACATATTATCACCATATATGGGAGGAAAATAGCTGCATATAAGATCATTCCCAAATATAAAAACAGAAAATGTGTTAGATCTATGGATTCTAAACTTTTTAAAGTAACTATCATTAACTATGACAGAGTGTTGTCTATGAACCACTCTTATCTTCCATTAGAAAATGGATTAATCTTATTAAGAATTGAAAAATCAGATTAGTACTTCAGACATCACTAAGTTCATAATTTTATCATTGTATCTTTGATATTTGATGTACCACATACCACATAGTAAACATAGGAGTCACCTATATTTTACTACTAAGAATTTGATAACTTTAGGTTATATCTTAGTTATAGTTTCTATTGCTGTGATGAAACACTGTAACCAAAAAGCAAGTTTGGGATGAAAGGGTTTATTTGGCTTACACTTCTACTTCATAGTTCATCATTGAAGGAAGTCAGGACAGGAACTAAAACAGGGCAGGAACCTGGAGGCAGGAGTTGATACAGAGGCCATGGAGGGGTGCTGCTTACTGGCTTGCTCCCCATGACTTTCTCAGCCTATGTTCCTTTAGAACCCAGGACCACCAGCCCAGGGATGACTCTACCCACACTGAGCTGAGCTCACTGCCCCCAATCAACCACTAAGAAAATGTTCTACAAGCATGGCTATAGCCTAATCATATGGAGGCAATTTCTTAATTGAAGTTCCCTCCTCTCTGGTGACTTCTGCTTGTGTCAATTTGATAAAACTACCCAGCACATGTTAACTATATAGAAGTTTGGTGATAAATGTTAATTTTTTATTTTAATGTTTGGGATCAAAAGTAATCTTGTATTTATGCATAAAGGGGATTTCAATTACTTAGAATTTGTAAGTTTATAATTAATGTAGTCTTAAGACAAATAACATAAAAATAACTTTAAAGCTCTAGACAGTACTTATCTGAGTTTCTATCAGCTACAATGTGAGAAATCAATAGTTCATCATAACTGGATGAGCTAGCATCAATGATCCAGAAATGGCTTAATCTGTAACTACTAAATGTATTTACTGAGTACAGATCTCTTTATTGACTTAAGTTTCAGAGGTATTTAGGTTAAAAAGAAAACATGAATAAATAGAAGGAAATGCTACTGCAGATCTATCAGTTAACTTCTGTATTTATGACTAAATAAAAGGTAGAATTGGAACATCCTGGACAATAATCTTGCTACTGAAATGAACTGTTGTATAAACCTTCATTAGAAAATACTAAGAACTCAATTTATGACTCAGAGAGAAAATTAAGAAGATTGAATGCAGTGTAAAATTTTGTAACAGACCACAGATACTTTATTCAGGAAATATTAAAACTCCGTCTAAGACACTTGGAAAAACATGTTGCATAGGCAAACTCAAATAGCCAAAAGATCCAATATTCAATACCCTATGTATCACCTAAACAAGAACTGTTCAATGACAACAGAAGTTGACACTCCAATATGGGTGGGAGGAAAGCCGCAAGGCCACACTCCTTGATAACGAATGGATATCTTCCAAGAGAAGAAGCATTTCTGTACTTCATAGCTATTTTCTCTGGTGTGACAATAAAGTACAACAATATAATTAAAAAGCATTTTGAAAATAAGCTTAAGAGCACTAAGGTGAGTAGTCCTTAAGAAATTACAGTGTTTCAAACTTAACTACATTTATTAATAGTAATTATTCTAAAATAAGTACACTTTGCCCATGTCTATGTAACTTTAATGCATTAGTGATGCATTATCTCCTTTCTACCAGTAGAGCAAACCACTTTTCTTTCAACCCATGATACCTGTGGTATTTCTCTATAGCGGTATTTAATGAATGAGAGGAGATGATGACTTAAGAAGAGTAGACAACACCATGGACTATTAAAAACTAAGAAAGAGTAGCTTGATTTCCTTTAACATAAAGTTAAGAGAGAGTGGATTTGTATGCCTCATAATCTGGGTTTTAGTCCATCATTGTGGAGTCAAGAGGGGGAAGTGTAAATGACGGGAACTTGTGAAACCCATTTACACAGTATCTATAATCAACAGCAGAAAGCAAAGCAATGGATCAAAGTCCTTAGCCATCAGGGGAACATAAATTAAAGCTATTCCGAAGTTTCATCTCACTCTAGCCAGATTGTCCAGGGTCAAAAAAGAAAAGAAAGGAAAACAAAAGAAGAAAATAATGGCATGCGTGTGAAGAAAGAGAGACACTGTTCAGCTCTGTCCCGAAGCCAACTGAAGCAGCCATAATAAAATCAGTGTGCAAGTTCCTCAAAAACCTAAATGTAGCCCTATCATGGGTTTCAGCTATACCACTCTTAGGTGCATACCCAAAGAACTCCATACTCTACTCTATAGATACTTGCTCAGCCACTTCCTTTGCCTCTAAATTCACAAAAGCTGGCATATGCAAACAGCTTAGATGCCTATCAGTTGAGGAATGAGTAATGAAAATGTGATATATTTACATGATGGAATATTTATTATTCAGCTATTCAGAGAAAATATTGAACGGTAAATGGATGGAGCTAAAAACAATCATACTTGCTGAGCTAATCAGACCCAGAAAGAAGGAGGTCACATATTTTTTTTTTTTTGTCATTTTGAGGATGTTAGGTTTTATTTTTCGAATATGTGTGTTTAATTTGGTACACACACACAAGTCAGGAAAAATTTAAGGAGCCACGGGTAGGAGAGATTTAGATGGTGAAGAGATAAGAACAGACTGATACAAAGGTTTAACTGGAGTAATGGAATAAAAAGGATCAATTTGGGACCGAGGACCAGCAATCAAGGTAGAGGAAGGAGTATTGGGAGAGGGGAGGGGGAACTGGGAGGAGTGGAGGGAGAGAAAACTGTGTTCGGGATGTACTGTATGAGAGAAAATAAACTAAGGAAAGAAATAAAAGGAAAGCTAATCACTGGGGGGGGGGTGGAATGGAATGACCCTAAAGTAACAATATACCATCTTAAATGTTAAAGGAATGCATTATACAACACAATCAATATATTTGAGCATGTAGACAAAAGGGATGAATTTATGTTCAATATATGACAACAACATTTAGAATATCTAAATAGATCAATAACAAAGAAATAAAATATATCAAACAATCACTTGAAAACATCCCAAACTAATAATTCTTATGAAAATTAAGAAGTTCAAAATATTGAGAACAAGATTAGTTTTTAATATAAATGTATTTCAAACAAAATGAAAGGAAGGTTTCTTTCTGATTTGTTATATGAAGCTAGCACAGCTGTGATATTTAATCAGATAGGAAAGCTTTATTGACTTGGGTGGTGGTGAAGGACTCACCCCAGTATGATCAGAATGGCTTCAAATATAAACATCTATTAGCACATACCATGTCAGGGGTAGGCAAGCAAGAGAAATAATATTACCGCTAAAAATGCCATAAAGCTCTTGCTTGAAAAGAAAGATAAGTAACACTTATTGAGATTAGGATTCATCATGAAGTAATTATTTAAAGAAAGTTTCTTAAAATAACAAGGAATATCTGAAAACAAAATCAAATGTGACCCTTAATAATAGGAAAATAGAAAAATGTATGTCTTTATTGTCTGGGCTAAGAGCAGGATCACCATTCTCATTTCCACAATTGGAAGAATTACACCAAAAAAGTTATTAGAAATATCATAAGTCAAAGTTATAAGCATTTGGCAATATTATCATAGCATAGTTAAAACTCAGACCTAAAATAGAGATACTACTATAACCATTAGAAAAGTAAAAACAGGTCAAACATATAAAAGAATAATTATGGAAGATACATCTTTTTTTGAATTTATTTTATTTTATTTTACAATATAATTCAACTTTACATATCAGCCATAGATTCCCCCGTGCTCCCCCC